>JAUPFR010000160.1:55420-104975 GCA_036925125.1 Oreortyx pictus | reverse complement strand
GGTGGGGGGGTCCTGTCGTTTTTGGGGGGCGAGGGGTCCTGTCGTTTTCGGGGGGTGGGGAGGGGGTCCTGTCGTTTTCGGGGGGGGGGGGTGTGGGAGGGGGTCCTGTCATTTTTGGGGGGGGGGGTGGGGAGGGGGTCCTGTCGTTTTCGGGGGGGGGGGTGGGGGGGGTCCTGTCGTTTTCGGGGGGGGGGTGGGGAGGGGGTCCTGTCGTTTTCGGGGGGGCGGTACCTCCTCCTGCTCCTCGTCGCTGTCGTCGTCGCTCACCACGGGTTTGGCCCTGGAGCGGTTGGTGCGCCGCCGCCCCTTCAGCCGCTCCTGCGCCTTCTCCTTGCGCCCCAACTTGATCTTCACCTTCACCGAGCGCGCTGCGGCACGCGTGTGTGACACGGGTGGGACACGCGTGACACGCGTGACGACGCTCACGACCCGTGTGACGCACGTGGTGACGTGCATGAACCACGTGACACGCATGATGACGCGCGATGACACTGGTGACCCACGTGACACGCATGACACATGTGACAACACGACCCACCCACTTGATGACATGCATGACCCACGTGACACACATGATGGCACATATGACGACACTCGTGACCCACGTGACACATGACGACACGTGACAACACTCATGACGCATGTGGCACACACGGTGACACGCATGACCCATGTGACCCACGTGATGACGTGTATGACGACACTCATGACCCACGTGACCTGTGACACATGTGACGGCACTCATGACCCACACGATGACACGCATGACCCACGTGACCCGCATGATGACACATGTGACGACACTCATGACCCACGTGACCCATATGATGACCCACATGATGACACCCCTGACCCACGTGACACGCTATGATGACCCACACGATGACACCCATGACACACGTGACACACATGACAACACTCATGACCCACGTGACACACAAGATGACACGTATGGACCCATGTGACTCACATGACAACACTCATGACCCACGTGACCCACATGATGACACATGTGACCCACGTGACACACATGGTGACACTCATGACCCACGTGACCCATATGATGATGACCCACACGATGACACTCATGACCCACGTGACACGCATGACAACACGTGACAACACTCATGAACCCACGTGACCCACATGATGACACATGTGACCCACGTGACACACACAGTGACACTCATGACCCACGTGACCCATATGATGACCCACACGATGACACTCGTGACCCGCGTGACACGCATGACAACACGTGACAACACTCATGACCCACGTGACCCACATGATGACACATGTGACCCACGTGACACACACGGTGACACTCATGACCCACGTGACCCATATGATGATGACCCACACGATGACACTCGTGACCCGCGTGACAACGCATGACAACACGTGACCCCTATGATGACCCACACGATGACACCCATGACACACGTGACAACACTCATGACCCACGTGACACACAAGGCGACACGCTGCGACCCACGTCCCGCCCCACATCCCGCCCCACATCGCCGCCCGCCGCGCGGCGCTCACCCTCGGACTCGGAGCCTTCCTCCTCGGCCTCCTCCTCCTCCTCGCTGTCCTCCCCTTCGCTCTCCTCCTCCTTCTCGATCTTCTGCCGGACGCTGGTGAACACCGACTGCAGCACGATGGAGTCCTCGTAGATCTGTGGGGCGGCCGTGGGGTGAGGAGCGGCACGGGCCGCCCACCCCAAAGCCCCTCGTCCCACCCCACGGCCCTGCGACCCACAGATCTCTGAGCTCCAACCCTGCGACCCCACAAACCTACGGCCCCACAGACAACACCCGGCCCCACAACCCCATGTCTCTTATGACCCCACAGCCCTACATCCTCCAGCCCTATGACCCCACGGCCCCACAACCCCCGGCCCCACAACTCTCAACCCCAAAACCTACGGCCCACAACCTCAGCCCCACAACCCCATGATTCCATGACCCCACAGCCCTACATCCTCCAGCCCCGTGACCCCACGGCCCCACAACCCCCACGGCCCCACAACCCCCAGCCCCTACCACCCCCATCCCCACAACCCTCATGGCCCCACAACCCTCAGCTCCACAGCCCCTGTGGCCCCACCACCCCCATCCCCACAACTCCAGCCCCACAACCCCCAGCCCCACAAACCCCAGCCCCACAACCCCCAGCCCACAAACCCCAGCCCCACCACCCTCATCCCCACAAACCCCAGCCCACAACCCCAGCCCCACAGCCCCCATGGCCCCACCACCCCCATCCCCACAGCCCCCATGACCCCACCACCCCCAGTCCCACCACCCCCAGCCCCACCACCCCCATGGCCCCACCACCCCCATCCCCACCACCTCCAGCCCCACAACCCCAGTCCCACCACCCCCAGCCCCACCACCCCATGGCCCCACAGTCCCCATGGCCCCACCACCCCCATCCCCACCACCTCCAGCCCCACCACCCCCAGTCCCACCACCCCCAGCCCCACCACCCCCATGGCCCCACAGTCCCCATGGCCCCACCACCCCCATCCCCACAGCCCCATGACCCCACCACCCCCAGTCCCACCACCCCCAGCCCCACCACCCCCATGGCCCCACAGTCCCCATGGCCCCACCACCCCCATCCCCACCACCTCCAGCCCCACAACCCCCAGTCCCACCACCCCCAGCCCCACCACCCCCATGGCCCCAAAGCCCCCATGGCCCCACCACCCCCATGTCCCCACCCCCCCCAGCCCCACATCCCCGTCGTCCCGCCCCCGACCAGCGATCCTCGAGGTTGAAGGTCTGCGCGTTCTGGCACAGCAGCATCACGTCCTTCTCGAGGTCGTTCAGACTGCGGTATTTGTGGTTGCGGATGCGCTCCTGCGGGGCGGGAGAGGGGGTTTGGGGGGGGGGGGGGGGGTCAGGTCCCGGCAGGAGCGCGGAAAGGGCCGCGGGGCCGCGGGGCGGCGCTACCTTGATCTTCTTGAAGTCCACGGGTTTGCGGATGAGCTCGTAGTACTCGGGCAGCTCCTTGCGGGACGGCAGCTGGATGAACACCTCGCTCAGCTGCCGTCCACTGCTGCTGCAAAGCAACGGTGCCGCGCGTCGCACGGGGGACGAGGAGCGGCACGGGGCCGGCTCGGCCCATCCCATCCCCATCCCATCCCATCCCCATCCCCATCCCATCCCATCCCCATCCCCATCCCATCCCATCCCATCCCCATCCCAATCCCATCCCGTCCCGTCCCGTCCCGTCCCGTCCCATCCCCATCCCCATCCATCCCATCCCATCCCATCCCATCCCCATCCCAATCCCGTCCCGTCCCATCCCATCCCCATCCCCATCCCATCCCATCCCATCCCGTCCCCATCCCCATCCCATCCCATCCCATCCCATCCATTCCGTCCCGTCCCGTCCCATCCATCCCGTCCATCCCATCCCATCCATCCCCATCCCAAATCCCATCCCATCCTGTCCTGTCCCATCCCATCCACCCCATCCCATCCAATCTCATCCCATCCCATCCCAATCTCATTCCATTCCATCCCGTCCCATCCCATCCCATCCCACCCCACCCCATCCCATTCCACCCCACCCCAATTCCTATTCTATCCCACCCCACCCCACCCCACCCCATCCCAGTTCCTATCCCATCTCACCCCACCGCTACCCCACCCCGATTCCCATCCCACCCCACCCCAATTCCTATCCTATCCCACCCCACCCCACCCCACCCCATCCTGATTCCTATTCTATCCCACCCCACCCCAATTCCTATTCTATCCCACCCCACCCCATCCTGATTCCTATTCTATCCCACCCCACCCCAATTCCTATTCTATCCCATCCCACCCCATCCCGATTCCTATTCCATCCCACCCCACCCCACCCTACCAAATCCCACCCCATCCCACCCCACCCCGATTCCTATCCCACCCCACCCCACCCCACCCCATCCCAGTTCCTATCCCATCTCACCCCACCGCACCCCACCCCGATTCCCATCCCACCCCACCCCAATTCCTATCCTATCCCACCCCACCCCACCCCGCCCCGATCCCTATCCCACCCCCGCCCCCCGCCCGCCCCCGCCGCGCCCCTCCCCCACCTGTCCTTGTACTTGATGACGGCGTCCACGATCTTCTTCATCTTCTTGGTGAGGTTGGGGGGGTTCGGGGAGAGCTTTTCCGCGGGGGGCCGCCCGCGCTTCTTCTGCTTTTTGCTGTCGTCGTCTTTGTCGCGACTGCGCGTGGCCGCGGGGGGGGGAGGGGCGGCCGCGGGACCCTCGGCCGCGTCGCGCTTCCGCTTCCGCGACGACTTCTTCTGCCGCACCTCCTCCTCGATCTCCTCCAGGGTGCCCTCCTCGATGGCCTGGGGGGGGGAGGGGCGGGGGGGCAGAGAGGGGGGGACGTGGTCAGTGGGGGGACATGGTCAGTGGGGGGGGAGGGGCAGCGGGGGAGGGACATGGTCAGTGGGAGGGGAGGGGCAGCGGGGGGGGGGGAAGGACGGGGGGACATGGTCAGTGGGGGGGGAGGGGCAGCAGGGGGGGGGAAGGACGGGGGGACTTTGTCAGTGGGGGGGGAGGGGCAGCGGGGGAGGTATGGGGTGAATGGGAGGGGTTGGGGGGGCCGCGTTCCTTTGGGGCTGTGATATTTTGGGGTCCTATTTCTTTGGGTCTGATATTTTGGGGGTCCCGTTCCTTTGGGGCCACGTTCCTTTGGGGCCGCGTTCCTTTGGGGCCACGTTCCTTTGGGGCTGATATTTTGGGGTCCCGTTCCTTTGGGGCTGTGATATTTTGGGGTCCCGTTCCTTTGGGGCCCCGTTCCTTTGGGGCTGTGATATTTTGGGGTCCTGTTCCTTTGGGGCCCCGTTCCTTTGGGGCTGTGATATTTTGGGGTCCTATTTCTTTGGGGTTGATATTTTGGGTCCCGTTCCTTTGGGGCCCCGTTCCTTTGGGGCTTGTGATATTTTGGGGTCCCGTTCCTTTGGGGCCCCGTTCCTTTGGGGCTGTGATATTTTGGGGTCCCGTTCCTTTGGGGCCGCGATATTTTGGGGTCCCATTCCTTTGGGCCACGTTTCTTTGGGGCTGTGATATTTGGGGTCCCGTTCTTTGGGGTCCCGTTCCTTTGGGGCTGTGATATTTTGGGGTCCCGTTCCTTTGGGGCCCCGTTCCTTTGGGGCTGTGATATTTGGGGTCCCGTTCCTTTGGGGCCGCGATATTTTGGGGTCCCATTCCTTTGGGGCCACGTTTCTTTGGGGCTGTGATATTTTGGGTCCCGTTCCTTTGGGGTCCCGTTCCTTTGGGGCTGTGATATTTGGGGTCCCGTTCCTTTGGGGCCCCGTTCCTTTGGGGCAGTGATATTTTGGGGTCCCATTTCTTTGGGGCTGATACTTTGGGGTCCCATTCCTTTGGGGTCCCGTTCCTTTGGGGCCGCGTTCCTGTGGGGCCGTGATATTTTGGGGTCCCGTGGGTTCGGGGCGGCGGTACCTTGAGCCACTGCTTCTCGGTGAGCGAGTCGCTGTAGTCCACCTCCTTGCGGTGCCGGGAGCCGCGGCCGAACATCTTCTCCTCCTCCTCCTCGCACGTGAGCCGCTCCACCTCGGCGTCGTCCTTGAGGATCCACGAGGGCAGCTCGTCCTCCTCCATCAGGCGCGGTTTGCGCTTCGGGTTCCGCGCTTCCTCGCGCCGCCGGTCCAGGTCCATGCGCTGCGGGGACAGCGGCTGCTGACGGGGGGGGGGAGGGGGAGGGGGAGGGGGAGGGGTGGGGTGGGGGTGGGGGAGGGACAGAGGGGAATAGGGAAGGTGGGGGAGGGGCAGAGGGGGATGGAGGAAGGTGGGGGAGGGGCAGAGGGAGGGGTGGGGGAGGGGGTGGGCGGGCGAGGGGCAGACGGAGGGGTGGGGGAGGGTGGGGGAGGGGCAGAGGGCAGGGTGGGGGAGGGGTAGGGTGGGGGTGGGGGAGGGACAGAGGGGATGGGGGAAGGTGTGGGGAGGGGCAGAGGGGGATGGAGGAAGGTGGGGGAGGGGCAGAGGGAGGGGTGGGGGAGGGGGTGGGCGGGCGAGGGGCAGACGGAGGGGTGGGGGAGGGTGGGGGAGGGGCAGAGGGCAGGGTGGGGGAGGGGTAGGGTGGGGGTGGGGGAGGGACAGAGGGGGATGGGGGAAGGTGGGGGGAGGGGCAGAGGGAGGGGTGGGGGAGGGGCAGATGGAGGGGTGGGGGAGGGTGGGGGAGGGGCAGAGGGCGGGGTGGGGGAGGGGTAGGGTGGGGGTGGAGGAGGGGACAGAGGGGGATGGGGAAGGTGGGGGAGGAGCAGAGGGAGGGGTGGGGGAGGAGGAGGGGCAGAGGGAGGGGTGGGGGAGGGGTAGGGTGGAGTGGGGGAGGGACAGAGGGGGATGGGGGAAGGTGGGGGAGGGACAGAGGGGGGAGGGTGGGGGAGGGACAGGGGGGAGGGTAGGCAGGGGGGGGGGGGGAGAGGCAGAGGGAGGGTGGGGGAGGGGTAGCTGGGGTGGGGAGGGACAGAGGGGGAGAGTGGGCAGAGGGGGATGGGGGAGGGGCAGAGAGGGTGTGGGGGAGGAGTAGACGGAGGGTGGGGGGGAGGGCAGAGAGAGGGGGGGTGCATGGGGGGGCACAGGGGGGATGAGAGGGGGCAGACAGGGGGTGGGAGGGGCAGAGGGGGGTGGGCGTGGGGGAGGGGCAGGAGAGAGTGGGGGGGGCAGAGGGTCCGCAGGCGGGGGGTGGAGGGGAGCAGGGGGGGATGGGGGGGCAGAGGGGGAGCAGAGGGAGGGTTGGGGGGGGGGGGACAGTGGGAATGGGGGGACCCTCTCCCATTTCCTAAAGCAGCCCTCCCCCCCCCCCCCCCCCAGTTTTCGGGGACTTCCACCCGATTTTATGGGGTCACCCCTCTCTTCTCAGGGTCCCGTTCAGTTCTCCCCCCCCCTGTTTTCAAGGACTTTTCCCCCTCTGTTTCAGTGACCCCTCCCCCTCAGGGAGTCTCCCCTCCCCCTCTCAATTTTGGGGGACCCTCTCCCCCCCCAGTGGGGTCGGACCCGTATTTCACAGCGCAGAGGACAACAATGACAAAACCAAAGGAACAGGGGAAGGAATGGGGACCCCCACCCCAAAACTGAGAGACCCCGGACCACCACACGGGGGTGGGGAAATGGGGGTGCGCCGGAATGGGTTTGGGGCCACTTCCAATGGGTTCCCAATGAGATCCCAATGGGCTCTCCATGGGTTCCCAATGGGTTCCCAATGAGATCCCAATGAGATCCCAATGAGATCCCCAATGGCTTCCTAATGAGATCCCAATGGGATCCCAATGGGATCCCCAATGACTTCCCAATGGGTTTTCCAATGAGATCCCAATGAGATCCCAATGAGATCCCCAATGGGTTCCTAATGAGTTCCCAATGAGATCCCAATGGGTTCCCAATGGGTTTTCCAATGAGATCCCAATGAGTTCCCAATGAGTTCCCAATGAGATCCCAATGGGTTCCTAATGAGTTCCCAATGGGATCCCAAATGGGTTCCCAATGAGATCCCAATGGGTTCTCAATGGGATCCCAAATGGGTTCCCAATGGGTTTTCCAATGAGATCCCAATGAATTCCCAATGAGATCCCAGTGGGTTCCCAATGAATTCCCAGTGGGTTCCCAATGGGATCCCCAATGAGTTCCGAATGGGTTCCCCTATGGGTTCCCAATGGATTCCTCTATGGGTTCCTCTATGGGCTCCCCAACAAGTTCCCAATGGATTTCCTACAGGTTTCCCAACGGGTTCCCAGCGGGTTTTCCCAATGGGTTCCCCTATAGGTTCCCCAACAGACTTCCCAACGCTTTCCCAACGGGTTCCCAATGGGCTCCCCAAAGAGTTCCCAATGGGTTTCCCAATGGGATCCCCAAAGAGTTCCCAATGGATGTCCCAGCGGGATCCCCAAAGAGTTCCCAATGGGATCCCCAAAGAGTTCCCAATGGGTGTCCCAGTGGGATCCCCAAAGAGTTCCCAATGGGTTTCCCAATGGGATCCCCAAAGAGTTCCCAATGGGTGTCCCAGTGGGATCCCCAAAGAGTTCCCAATGGGTTTCCCAATGGGATCCCCAATGAGTTCCCAATGGGTGTCCCAGTGGGATCCCCAAAGAGTTCCCAATGGGTTTCCGAATGCGATCCCCAAAGAGTTCCCAATGGGTGTCCCAATGGGATCCCCAAAGAGTTCCCAGTGGGTTTCCAGTGGGTTCCCGAATGGGGTCCCTCCAGCGTGTTTCCCAATGGGTTCCCCCACAGAATACGGCGCTCGGAGCGGTGGTGGGATCCCCCTAAATGGAGACATCAAATCCCACCTGGATGTGACCCCGGGCACTGCGGGGAACTGCTGTGGGTCTGGGGGTGACATGGGGGTCAGAGGGACCTCTGGAGCGCCCTATGGTTCTGGGATTGTGGGGGTTGTGCGTGGGGACACGGCCCGGCCGGAGGTCTGACCCCACAGTGCGACAGAGGGGACACTGTGCGCGGCCACCGGTCCCTGGTGGGACGCTGGGGTGTGCCCCAGTGGGACTGGGGCCACTCCCAATGGGTTCTTCACGGTTTTCCAATGGGTTCCCAGTGGGTTCCCCAATGGGATCCCCAACGAGTTCCCAATGGGATCCCCACTGAGTTCCCAGTGGGATCCCCAACAGATTCCCAATGGGATCCCCAACGAGTTCCCAACGGGTTCTCCAATGGGATCCCCAAGAGATTCCCAATGGGATCCCAATGAGATCCCCAATGCGTTTCCAATGGGATCCCCAATGAGTTCCCAATGGGATCCCAATGGGATTCCCAGTGAGTTCCCAATGGGCTCCCCAATGAGTTCCCAATGGGATCCCCAGTGAGTTTCCAATGAGTTCCCAATGGGATTCCCCAATGAGTTCCCAATGGGATCCCCAATGAGTTCCCAACGAGTTCCCAATGGGATCCCCAACAGATTTCCAATGGGATTCTCAACAAGTTCCCAATGGTTTCCCAATAGGATCCCCAACGACTTCCCAATGGGTTTTCCAATGGGTTTTCAACGAGTTCCCAATGGGATCCTCAACAGATTTCCAGTGGGATCCCCAACAAGTTCCCAATGGGTTCTCCAATGGGATCCCCAAGAGATTCCCAATGAGTTCCCAATGGGTTCCCAACGGAACACACGGCCCCGAGCGGTGGTGGGGTCTCCTCCCTCGGAGACGCCCATGCCCACGTGGATGTGACTGTGGGAACAGCGCTGTGGGGCACCGCTGTGGGTTTGGGGGTGACGTGGGGGGAACCGGAGGTCCCTTTCGCCCCTATAGGTTTGGGATTGGGGGGATTCTGTTGGAGGGTTTGGAGCAGCGCAGCTCCTGCACTGTGCTCACCACCAACAGGCGGAACACGCACAGCCCTCACCACCAACAGGCGGAGTCCTCCCACCAGCAGGGGGCACTCTCGCACAAAGAGGAGGAGTCCTCCCACCAGCAGGGGGCACTCTCCCCACGCACAGGCGGAACCATGGACAGGCGCAGCCCCCGAAATAAACAGTCACACCCCAAAATGAACGGTCACACCCCAAAATGAACAGTCACACCCCAAACAGGCGCAGTCCTGAACAGGCACTGCCCTCCCCCACGAACAGCTGCAGCCCCAAATTGAGCAGGTGCAGCCCTGAACAGTCACACCCCAAACAGGCACCACAGCCCTGAACAGTCAGACCGCAAAATGAACAGTCGCACCCCAAAATGAACAGTCACACCCCAAACAGGCACAGCCATGAACAGTCGCACCCCAAAATGAACAGTCACACCCCAAACAGTCGCACCCCAAACAAACAGTTGCACCCCAAACAAACAGTCGCACCCAAAATGAACAGCTGCACCCCAAACAGTCACAGCCATGAACAGTCGCAGCTCCTAAACTAACAGTCACACCCCCAAACAGTCATATCCCAAACAGTCGCACCCCTACATGAACAGTCGCACCCCAAAAGAACAGTCGCACCCCAGTCATACCCCAAACAGTCACACCCCAAACAGGCACAACCCTGAACAGTCACACCCCAAAATACAAGAACAATCGCACACCGAACAGCCACACCTCACAACGAACAGCCGCACCCCACAACAAACAGCTGCACCCCACACAGTCGCACCCCACAATGAACAGCCACGCCCCAAAATGAACAGTCGCACCACACAATGAACAGTCGCACCCCAAACAGCTGCAGCCCCTACATGAACAGTCACACCCCTACACGAACAGTCACTCCCCAAACAGTTGTACCCCAAACAGCCGCACCCCACAATGAACATTCACGCCCCAAACAGCCGCACCCCACAACGAACAGCCGCACCCCACAACAACGAACAGCTGCACACCACAACAACAAACAGCTGCACCCCACAACAACGAACAGCCGCACCCCACACAGCCGCACCCCACACAGTCGCACCCCACACAGCCGCACCCCACACAGTCACACACCACAAAATCACACCCCACACAGCCGCACCCCACACAATCACACCCCACACAATCACACCCCACACAGCCACACCCCACACAATCGCACCCCACACAGCCGCACCCCACAAAATCACACCCCACACAGCCGCACCCCACACAGCCGCACCCCACACAGCTGCACCCCACACAGTCGCACCCCACACAGCCGCACCCCACACAATCACACCCCACACAATCACACCCCACACAGTCGCACCCCACACAGCCGCACCCCACACAGTCGCACCCCACACAGTCGCACCCCACACAGCTGCACCCCACACAGTCGCACCCCACACAGCCGCACCCCACACAGCCGCACCCCACACAGTCGCACCCCACACAGCCGCACCCCACAAAATCGCACCCCACACAGTCACACACCACAAAATCACACCCCACACAGCCGCACCCCACACAATCACACCCCACACAATCACACCCCACACAGCCACACCCCACACAATCGCACCCCACACAGCCGCACCCCACAAAATCACACCCCACACAGCCGCACCCCACACAGCCGCACCCCACACAGCTGCACCCCACACAGTCGCACCCCACACAGCCGCACCCCACACAATCACACCCCACACAATCACACCCCACACAGTCGCACCCCACACAGCTGCACCCCACACAGCTGCACCCCACACAGCCGCACCCCACACAGTCGCACCCCACACAGCCGCACCCCACACAGTCGCACCCCACACAGTCGCACCCCACACAGCCGCACCCCACACAATCACACCCCACACAGCCGCACCCCACACAGTCGCACCCCACACAATCACACCCCACACAGCCGCACCCCACACAGCCGCACCCCACACAGTCGCACCCCACACAGCCGCACCCCACACAATCACACCCCACACAGCTGCACCCCACACAGCCGCACCCCACACAGTCGCACCCCACACAGTCGCACCCCACACAGCCGCACCCCACACAGTCGCACCCCGCCGCGTCGCTCACCATGAAGAGGTCGAACTCCTCCTCGTGCCGCGCGATCATCTGATTCACGGTCTCATCGTCGGGGACCTCGTCCTCCTCCTGCCAGAGCCAAGAGAGCGGTGCTGAGCGCGGCGGGGAGCGGGGGGCTGCGGGGCGGGGAGGATGGGGGGGGGGAGAAGTTGGGGAGCGGGGAGGGGAGGGGGGGGGGGTGAGGAAGGGCCGCCGCCGTCCGACATCGCGGGGGGGGCGAACGCGTCCGTGGGGGTGGGGGTGGGGGGGAGGGGTGGGGGGAGGGGCGTGGGGTGCGGGGGGGGAGCGCTCCTATGGGCGCCGTCGCGGGCGGCGCTGTCGCGGGCGGTGGGCGGAGCTCGAGCGGCCGAGGGGCGAAGGGGCGCGGGGGCCGAGCGACCCCGCTCACCTTTAGAGGTGGTTCGTCCGGCTCGGCGGTCAGGCACAGGGCCGTGGAGGCGGTGTGGGGGAAGCTTGCACCGCCACCGCCGCTGCCCGCGCCGTATCGGCTCTGTGGATAGATAGAGGGCTTTCAGTGCGCGGGGATTCGGCTCCGCTCCGTCCTCCGCTCAGCGCCGCCCGCTTTTGGAGCTCTCCCGTCCCCCGCGGGGCCCCCGCGCGCGCGTTACCTCGTCCTGCTCCTCGTGCTCCAGGATGGCCTGCAGGAACGCGCGGCGCTCGTGGCTCGACGACTTCTGGTCGAACATGCCGGCCTGGATCACCTTCTGGTCCACGTTCAGCTTGTACTTGGCGGCCGCCAGGATCTTCTCCTCCACGCTGTTGACGGTGCAGAGGCGGAGGACGCGCACCTCGTTCTGCTGCCCGATGCGGTGCGCGCGGTCCTGGGCCTGAAGGTCCTGGAAGGGGACAGCGGACGTCAGGGGTGGAACGGGGTCGGGGGAGGGGGGGGGGGGGGGTCCTCAAAGACACATCCAGAAAGGGATGGACGGAACGGGACGGAGGGGATGCTGCCAGCTGAGGGGGGGGTGGGGCAGCTCAGGGCTGGGGGGGAATGTGGGGTGGGCATGGAGGAAGATGGGGGAGGTCGTCAAAGACCCCCCACTGTTCCCATGAAGGGATGGAGGAAAATGGGACGGAGGGGATGCTGCCAGCTGGGGGATGGTGGGGCGGCTCAGAGCTGGGGGTCAATGAGGGGGGGGAGGGGGTCATCAAAGACCCCCCACTGCTCCCATGAAGGGATGGAGGGAACGGGACGGAGGGGATGCCGCCAGCTGAGGGGGGGGTGGGGCGGCTCAGAGCTGGGGCTCAATGCGGGGTGGGAGGGGGGGTCCTCAAAAGCCCCCCACTGCTCCCATGAAGGGATGGAGGGAACAGGACGGAGGGGATGCTGCCAGCTGGGGGGGGGTGGGGCAGCTCAGGGCTGGGGGGGAATGTGGGAGGGGGGTCTTCAAAGCCCCCCCCACTGCTCCCATGAAGGGATGGAGAATGGGATGGAGGGGTTGCCGCCATCCAAGGGGGGTTGGGCAGCTCAGAGCTGGGGGGGAAGGTGGGGTGGGCATGGAGGAAGATGGGGGAGGTTGTCAAAGACCCCCCAGTGTTCCCATGAAGGGATGGAGGGAACGGGACGGAGGGGATGCTGCCAGCTGAGGGGGGGGTGGGGTGGCTCAGGGCTGGGGGGGAATGTGGGGTGAGCATACAGTTGGATGTAAGGGGTGGGGGTCTTCAAAGCCCCCCCCCAGTGCTCCCATGAAGGGATGGAGGGAATGGGACGGACGGGATGCTGCTCAGAGCTGGGGGGGAATGTGGGGGGGCTGAGCAAGGAGGATGTGGGGGGTTAGGGGTCTTCAAAGCCGCCCCACTGCTCCCATGAAGGGATGGAGGGAATGGGACGGAGGAACTGCTGCCAGCCGAGGGGGGGTGGGGCAGCTCGGGGCTGGGGTTCAATGTGGGGGGGTCCTCAAAGCCCCCCCACTGCTCCCATGAAGGGATGGAGGGAACGGGACGGAGGGGATGCGGCCAGCTGAGGGGGGGGTGGGGCAGCTCAGAGCTGGGGCTCAATGTGGGGTGGGCACAGAGTTGGATGTAAGGGGCGGGGGTCTTCAAAGCCCCCCCCCCCCCCAGTGTTCCCATATAGGGATGGATGGAATGGGACAGGGGAGCTGCTCCCATCCGAGGGGGGTGGGGCAGCGCGGGGATGGGGGGGGAATGTGGGGTGGGCATGGAGGCGGATGGGGGGGTCCTCAAAGACCCCCCGGTGTTCCCATGAAGGGATGGAGGGAACAGGACAGAGCGGTTGCTGCCAGCTGGGGGGGGGGGGGGCAGCTCAGGGCTGGGGGGAATGTAGGGGGGGTGAGCAATGAGGATGTGGGAGGTGGGGGGTCTTCAAAGCCCCCCCCCGGTGCTCCCATGAAGGGATGGAGGGGCTGCTGCCATCCGAGGGGGGGGTGGGGCGGCTCAGAGCTGGGGCTCAATGTTGGGGGGGCACAGAGGAGGATCAGGGTAAGGGGGGGTCTTCAAAGCCCCCCCGGTGTTCCCATGAAGGGATGGATGGAACGAGATGGAGGGGCTGCTGCCATCCAAGGGGGGTGGGGCAGCTCAGGGCTAGGTGTGAACGTGGGGGGGGGCACAGAGGAGTATGTGGGGGGGTCCTCAAAGCACCCCCTGGTGCTCCCATGAAGGGATGGAGGGGACAGGGTGGAGGGGCTGCTGCCATCCGACGGGGGGTGGGGCAGCTCAGAGCTCTGGGTGAATGTTGGGGGGGGGGGGGGGAGGGCACAGAGTCACATGTGAGGGGTGGGGGGTCCTCAAAGCCCCTCCGCTGCTCCCATGAAGGGATGGAGGGAACGGGACAGAGGGGCTGCTGCCATTCGACGGGGGGGGTGGGGTGGAGATCATTAGGTTAACGAGCTCATTAAGAGCAGCATGTGGGGCTCAGGGCTCTCCTCCAGCCCCCCCCCCCAATGGAACCAGGCCCAGGGGGCGGGCCAGGTGGGTACAGAGCAGGAGGAACTGGGGTCTGGGACCCTCAGTGTGGGGTCATTAGGGATAACGAGCTCGTTAAGAGCAGCGTGTGGGGCTCAGGGCTCTCCTCCATCATGAGCTGTGGGGTCCAGGCTTCCCATCAGTCCCCCCCCCCCCCCCCCCATGGCACCAGACCCCGAATGTGACCCAGGGGGACACAGAGCCGGGAGGAATTGGGGTCTGGGACCCCCAGTGTGGGGTCATTAGGCTAACGAGCTCATTAAGAGCAGCGTGTGGGGTCTGGGCTCTCCTTCACCCCCTCCCAATGGGACCAGGCCCAGGGGGCCAGGCCCAGGAGGGCACGGCACTGAAGGAAATGGGGTGTACTGTGGGGTCATTAGGGGTAACGAGCTCATTAAGAGCAGTTTGTGGAGCTCTGGGCTCTCCAGCCCCCCCCCCCCCCCCCAGTGGGACCAGGCCCAGAGTGTGACCCCAGGGGGGGCACAGGGCCAGAAGGAGCAGCAGGCTGAGACCCCCAGCGTGGGGTCATTAGGCTAACGAGCTCATTAAGAGCAGTGTGTGGGGCTCAGGGCTCTCCTCCAGCCCCCCCCCAATGGAACCAGGCCCAGGGGGCGGCCCAGGTGGATGCAGAGCGGGGAGGAATTGGGGTCTGGGACCCCCCCAGCGTGGGGTCATTAGGCTAACGAGCTCATTAAGAGCAGCGTGTGGAGTCTGGGCTCTCCTTCACCCCCTCCCAACAGAACCAGGCCCAGGGGGGCACAGCACTAAAAAAATGGGGTCTGGGATCCCCAGCTTGGGGTCGTTAGGCTAACGAGCTCATTAAGAGCAGCGTGTGGGGTTCAGGGCTCTCCTCCAGCCCCCCCCCCCAATGGCACCAGGCCCAGGGGGGCACAGAGCCGGGAAGGAGCAGGGGTCAGGGACCCCCATCCAGCTTCGTTGGGCGTTAACGAGCTCACACAGCACGTGGTGTGTGCTCTCCCTGCCCCCCCCCCCCCTTCCCCCCCATGGATCCGGACCCATCCAGCTTCGTTAGGCACTAACGAGCTCACGCAGCACGTGATGTATGCTCCCCCCCCCCCCCCCCTACCCCATAGACCCAGACCCAGGTGGGCGCAGCTCCGGGCCCCCCAGCGGGGGTTGCTTACCTGGTGCGGGTTCCAGTCGCTGTCGAAGATGATGACGGTGTCGGCGGACTGCAGGTTCAGGCCCAGCCCGCCCGCCCTCGTGCTCAGCAGGAAGATGAAGTACTCGGAGCCCGGCTCGTTGAACGTCTTCAGCAGCATCCCGCGGTCCTCCGCCTTCGTGGTCCCTGCGAACAACGCACGGCCGCGGTTCCGCCTCTGCATACGGGGGGGGGATGGGGAGGGGGGACTGGAGAAGGATGGATGGGGTTGGGGTGGGATGGGTGGGTTGGAAGGGTCCTTGAAGGTCAGAGAACCACGGAATGGGTGGGTTGGAAGGGTCCTTGAAGATCAGACAGCCATGAGATGGTTGCGTTGGAAGGGTCCTGAAAGGTCACAGAACCGTGAGATGGGTGGGCTGGGTTGGAAGGGTCCTTGAAGGCCATGGAACTGTGAGATGGTTGGGTTGGGTTGGGTAGGAAGGGTCCTTGAAGATCGGACAGCCATGAGATGGTTGCGTTGGAAGGGTCCCAAAAGGTCAGAGAACCATGAGATGGTTGGGTTGCATTGGAAGGGTCCTTGAAGATCAGAGAACCATGGAATGGGAGGGTTGGAAGGATCCTGAAAGGTCAGAGAACCACAGGACAGTTGGGTTGGAAGGGTCCTGGAAGGCCATGGAACTGTGAGATGGTTGGGTTGGGTAGGAAGGGTCCTTGAAGATCAGACAGCCATGAGATGGTTGCGTTGGAAGGGTCCCGAAAGGTCACAGAACCATGAGATGGGTGGGCTGGGTTGGAAGGGTCCTTGAAGATCAGAGAACCATGAGATGGTTGCACTGGAAGGGTCCCAAAAGATCACAGAACTGCGGAATGGGTGGGTTGGAAGGGTCCTGAAAGGTCAAAGAACCATGAAATGATTGGGCTGGGTTGGAAGGGTCCTTGAAGGTCAGAAATCCACAGAATGGGAGGGTTGGAAGGGTCCTGAAAGGTCACAGAACCATGAGATGGGTGGGCTGCGTTGGAAGGGTCCTTGAAGATTAGAGAACCATGAGATGGTTGCACTGGAAAGGTCCCAAAAGATCACAGAACCGCAGAATGGGTGGGTTGGAAGGGTCCTGAAAGGTCACAAAACCAGAGAACGGGAGGGTTGGAAGGATCCCTGAAGGTCACAGAACCACGGAATGGATGGGTTGGGTTGGAAGGGTCCTGAAAGATCAGAGATCCACAGAATTGGTGGGTGGGAAAGGTCCTGAAAGATCAGAGCTCCAGAATGGGTGGGTTGGAAGGGTCCTTGAAGGTCAGAGAACCACGGAACGGGAGGGTTGGAAGGGTCCTGAAAGATCCAAGAATCACAGAATGGTTGGGTTGGAAGGGTCCTGAAAGATCAGAGCTCCAGAATGGGTGGGTTGGAAGGGTCCTTGAAGGTCAGAGAGCCATGGAATGGGTGGGTTGGAAGGGTCCTGAAAGATCACAGAACCATGAGATGGTTGGGTTGGAAGGGTCCTTGAAGGTCACAGAGCCACAGAAGGTTTGGGTTGGGTTGGAAGGGTCCTGAAAGGCCAAAGGAGCACGGAATGGTCGGGTTGGGTGGGGTTGGATCGGAAGGGTCCTGGAAGATCATGGAACCGCTGAGTGGGTGGGGTTGGGTTGGACTGAAAGGTCCTGGAAGGTCAGAAAATGACAAGAGGGTGTCCGAAGGGCCTGGAAGCGTTGGGTGACACGGGGTGACATGGGGTGACACATGGAGTGACAGAGGGTGGCAAACGGGGTGACACGGGGTGACACATGGAGTGACACAGGGTGACACGGGGTGACACATGGAGCGACACGGGCTGACACATGGAGTGACACGGGGTGACACGGGGTGACACATGGAGCGACACAGGGTGACAAACGGGGTAAGACGGGGTGACACATGGAGGGACACAGGGTGACAAACGGGGTAACATGGGGTGACACATGGAGTGACACAGGGTGACAAATGGGGTGACACATGGAGTGACACAGGGTGACACAGGGTGAAACATGGAGCAACACGGGGTGACACATGGAGTGACACGGGGTGACACGGGGTGACACATGGAGTGACACAGGGTGACAAATGGGGTGACACGGGGTGACACATGGAGCGACACAGGGTGACAAACAGGGTGACACGGGGTGACACATGGAGTGACACGGGGTGACACGGGGTGACACATGGAGCGACACAGGGTGACAAACGGGATAACACGGGGTGACACATGGAGGGACACAGGGTGACAAACGGGGTGACACGGAGTGACATGGAGTGACACAGGGTGACAAACGGGGTGACATATGGAGTGACAAGGGGTGACACGGGGTGACACACAGTGACGCGGGGTGACATGGAGTGACATGGGGGTAATACACAGGGTGACAAACAGTGATGTAGTGACACGGGGTGACATAGGGACACATGTAGTGACACGGGGTGACACACGGTGACACAGGGTGACACGCAGCACAGCAGCACGCAGCCCCTCCCCCCCTCCCCCCCCCCCGTCTGTGACGGATCCCACCCCCCCACAACAGCCGCTGCGGGGCACAGAACCCCAACTCTGTCCCTCCTCCGCTCGGCCCACACCTGAACACGGAGCACGGCCACCGCCCGCATCCGCCTGAACCTCCGTCACCTGTCCCTGCCTGTCATCCTGACTGTCCGCCTGTCCCTCTGTCACCCTGTCTGTCTGCCTGTCATCCTGTCATCCTGACTGTCCGCCTGTCCCTCTGTCACCCTGTCTGTCTGCCTGTCATCCTGTCTGCCTGTCCGCGTGTCCCTCTGTCACCTGTCACCGCCTGTCACCCTGTCTGTCCCTGCCTGTCATCCTGTCTGCCTGTCACTGCCTGTCCCTCTGCCTGTCATTGTGTGTCTGTCATCCTGTCACTGCCTGCCATCCTGTCCACCTGTCACTCTGCCTGTTTGTCTGTCTGCCATCCTGTCTGCCTGTCATCTTGTCACTCTGTCATCCTGCCTGTCAGTCATCCTGTCACTCTGCCTGCCATCCTGTCCGCCTGTCACTCTGCATGTCTTTCTGCCTGTCGCCCTGCCTGTCATCCCATCTGCCTGTCATTCTGTCACCCTGTCTGTCATCCCATCAACCTGCCTGTCAGTCATACTGTCATTTGACCTGTCACTCTGTCTGTCCGCCTGTCACCCTGCCATTCTTCCTGTTTGTCCTTCTGCCTGTCACCCTGCCACCCTGTCACTGTCACTGTCACCCTGTCACTCTGTCACTGTCACTGTCACCCTGTCGTCACTGTGTCACTCTGTCACTGTCACTGTGTCACTGTCACCGCTGTCACTGTGTCACTCTGTCACTGTCACCCTGTCGTAACTGTGTCACTCTGTCACTGTGTCACTGTCACTGTCACCCTGTCGTCACTGTGTCACTGTCACTGTCACTGTGTCACTGTCACTGTCACCCTGTCGTCACTGTGTCACTCTGTCACTGTCACTGTGTCACTGCCACTGTCACCCTGTCATCACTGTGTCACTCTGTCACTGTCACTGTGTCACTGTCACCCTGTCGTCACTGTGTCACTCTGTCACCCCGTCCCTCTGCTGCAGCACTCATCCTCTGCTCTGAGCAGCACTGCTGTGTGTGTGTGTGTGTGTGTCTGTGTGTGTGTGCGCGCACTGTGTGTGCACTGCAGTGCTGCAGCAGCGCTGTGTAATGGTGCAGTGCTGCAGTGCCACTGTGTGCCGCTGCAGTGACACAGTGCTGCAGTGTAATGATGCAGTGCTGCAGTGCTGCAGCTCTGCTGCGTGCTGGTGATGCAGTGCTGCTGTGGAATGACGCAGGGACAGCTCTGCAGTGCAGTGCTGCAGTGCTGCAGTGCCACTGTGTGGTGGTGAAGGGACACAGTGCTGCAGTGCTGCTGTGTAATGGTGCACTGGTACAGTGCTGCAGCTCTGCTGCGTGCTGGTGATGCAGTGCTGCAGCTCTGCTCAGTGGTGGTGCAGTGCTGCGGTGGAATGATGCAGGGACAGCTCCGCAGTGCAGTAATGCAGTGCTGCAGTGCCACTGTGTGGTGCTGCAGGGACACAGTGCTGCAGTGCTGCTGTGTAATGATGCAGGGACAGCTCTGCAGTGCAGTGATGCAGTGCTGCAGTGTGATAACATGATGCAGTGCTGCTGTGTGGTGCTGCAGTGATGTAGAGCAGTGATGTGGTGCTGCAGTGCTGTTGTGCGGTGTTGCAGTGTTGCAGTGCTGTTGTGTGGTGTTGCAGTCATGCAGTGCTGCAGTGCTGATGCAGTGCTGCAGTGCTCTTGTGTAGTGCTGCAGTGCTGCTGTGTGGTGCTGCAGCGCTGTTGTGTAGTGCTGCAGTGCTGCAGTGATGTAGAGCAGTGCTGCAGTGCTGTTGTGTAGTGATGCAGTGCTGCAGTGATGTAGAGCAGTGCTGCAGCGCTGTTGTGTAGTGCTGCAGTGCTGCAGTGATGTAGAGCAGTGCTGCAGTGCTGTTGTGTAGTGCTGCAGTGCTGCAGTGATGTAGAGCAGTGCTGCAGTGCTGTTGTGTAGTGATACAGCGCTGCAGTAATGCAGTGCTGCAGTGCTGATGCAGTGCTGTTGTGCGGTGCTGCAGTGCTGCTGTGTGGTGCTGCAGTGTTGTTGTGTGGTGATACAGTGCTGCAGTGCTGCTGTGTGGTGCTGCAGCGCTGTTGTGTGGTGATGCAGTGTTGTTGTGTAGTGCTGCAGTGCTGTTGTGCAGTGCTGCAGTGCTGCTGTGTGGTGCTGCAGTGCTGCTGTGTGGTGTTGCAGCACTGTTTAGTGCTGCAGTGCTGTTGTGTAGTGATGCAGTGCCGTTGTGTAGTGCTGCAGTGCTGCTGTGCGGTGCTGCAGTGCTGTTGTGTGGTGCTGCAGTGCTGTTGTTTAGTGCTGCAGTGCTGTTGTGTGGTGCTGCAGAGCTGCTGTGCGGTGCTGCAGTGCCGTTGTGTAGTGCTGCAGTGCTGTTGTGCGGTGCTGCAGTGCTGCTGTGCGGTGCTGCAGTGCTGTTGTGTGGTGTTGCAGCGCTGTTGTTTAGTGCTGCAGTGCTGTTGTTTAGTGCTGCAGTGCTGTTGTGTAGTGCTGCAGTGTTGTTGTGTGGTGCTGCAGTGCTGTTGTGCAGGGCTGCAGTGCTGCTGTGTGGTGCTGCAGTGCTGCAGTGTGGTGCTGATGCAGTGTTGCAGCGCTGTTGTGTGGTGATACAGTGCTGCAGTGCTGTTGTTTAGTGCTGCAGTGCTGTTGTGTGGTGCTGCAGTGCTGTTGTTTAGTGCTGCAGTGCTGTTGTTTAGTGCTGCAGTGCTGTTGTTTAGTGCTGCAGTGCTGTTGTGCGGTGCTGCAGTGCTGTTGTGTGGTGTTGCAGCGCTGTTGTTTAGTGCTGCAGTGCTGTTGTGTAGTGATGCAGTGTTGTTGTGTGGTGCTGAAGTGCTGCAGTGTGGTGCTGCGGTGCTGCAGTGCTGCAGTGTGGTGCTGATGCAGTGTTGCAGCGCTGTTGTGTGGTGATACAGTGCTGCAGTGCTGTTGTGCGGTGCTGCAGTGCTGTTGTGTGGTGTTGCAGCGCTGTTGTTTAGTGCTGCAGCGCTGTTGTGTAGTGATGCAGTGCTGTTGTGTGGTGCTGCAGTGCTGTTGTGCAGGGCTGCAGTGCTGCTGTGTGGTGCTGCAGTGCTGTTGTGCAGGGCTGCAGCGGCGCTGCGATGCCGTGCCGTACGCACCGTCGAGCCGCAGGTACTTGAAGCCGCGGTAGGCGAAGTAGTCCTCCATGATGGTCATGAGCGACGTCATCTGGCAGAAGAGCAGCACTTTGTGGTTGGTGGCGCGCAGCTTGGGCAGGATGCGGTCCAGCAGCTCGAACTTCCCGGACGCGCGGTACAGATCCAGCCTGGGGGGATGGGGCGGGGAGAAGGGCACGGGGTGAGCGCCCCGTGGGGTGTTAATTGCCGGGGCGTTAATTGGGCCGATGTTAACGAGCGCGGCCCCGAGGAGCACTCACCCCTGAACGATGCCGCCCGTGAAGCCCAAGTGCTCTGAGAACGACTCCTGAAAGCGCAGCACGGGGAGCGCCGTCACCGCGGGCAGCGCCGGGACAGCACCGGGACAACACGGGGACAGCACCGGGACAGCACCCGGACAACACCAGGACAACAGGGGGACAGCACGGGGACAGCACCGAGACAACACCAGGACAACACCGGGACAACACCAGGACAACAGGAGGACAGCACGGGGACAGCACCGGGACAACACCAGGACAACAGGAGGACAGCACGGGGACAGCACCGGGACAACACCAGGACAACAGGGTGACAGCACAGGGACAACACCAGGACAACAGGGGGACGGCATGGGGACAACACCGGGACAACACCAGGACAACACCGGGACAACAGGGGGACAGCACGGGGACAGCACCGGGACAACACCAGGACAACAGGGTGACAGCACAGGGACAACACCGAGACAGCGCTGGGACAACACCAGGACAAGAGGGGGACAACACCGGGACAACACCAGGACAGCACAGGGATACAGTGACATGTAGACAGAGGGACACAGGGACATGGGAACATGGGGATGTGGGGAAATGGACATGAAGACACTGGGATACAGTGACATGGGGACATAGGGACATGGGGACATGGGGACAGTGACACGAGGACACAGGGACACGGGGACACGGTGACACGGTGACACGGGGACATGGGGACATAGGAACACGGTGACACGGTGACACAGGGACCCCACGAGGATGTGAGGACACGGGGACACAGTGACACGGGGACATGGGAACACGGTGATGTGGGGACATTGGGACATAGGAACACGGGGACAAAGGGACACAGTGACACGGGGACACGGTGACACGGGGACATGGGGACATAGGAACACGGTGACACGGTGACACAGGGACATGGGGACACGGTGACACAGGGACATGGGGACACGGTGACAAGGGGACACGGTGACACAGGGACACGGGGACACGGTGACACGGGGACATGGGGACATAGGAACACGGTGACACGGTGACACAGGGACATGGGGACACGGTGACACAGGGACATGGGGACACGGTGACAAGGGGACACGGTGACACAGGGACACGGGGACACGGTGACACAGGGACACGGTGACATGGGGACACGGTGACATGGGGACACGCGGACACGGAGACACGGGGACACGGTGACACAGGGACACAGGGACATGGGGACACAGGGACATGGGGACACAGTGATATGGGGACACGGTGACACGGGGACACGGTGACACGGTGCGGCGCCGCCTGACCTCGATGTGCTGGAACATGTAGGGGTGGTTGCAGATCTTGCGCAGCTGCATGATGGTGTTCATGAGCGTCTTGGTGCCGCCTTTACCCTGCGCACGGAGCAATTAACGGCGAGCCGTTAACGAGCCGGACCCCTCATTACCGCGGGGCCACGCCCCCCACCCGGCGGGGGGAGGGGGTCTCCTCCGGCTTCTAATTAAAACCAAAGAGTCTTTAATGAATTCCCCGTTGGAGTGCCCCACGGTCCGGGGACAGCGTGGCCCTATGGAATCCCACCTTCCTGCCCCTCCCCCACCCCATAGCCCCCCTCCCCCACCCCGCAGCCCCCCTCCCCCGCCCCACAGCCCCCCACGCCCGCCCCACAGCCCCCCCAGACCTTCTTGTCCTTCTCGGAGCCGTCGGTGAGCAGCACGCCCTTGGCCTGCATGTGCCGGTACAGCACGCGCTGTAGGGCCGACATGTCGCACTTGATCACGTACTCCACCTGCGGGGATTTGGGGACGGGATCGATCGGAGCGGACGGAATGTGGGGCGGGGGGAGCTGGGGGTGAGCCCGGACCCACAGCTTGGCCCCACATCTCAGCCCCAAACCTTCCCCTCCTGCAGCCCGGCCCCACATCTCAGCCCCAAACCTTCCCCTCCTGCAGCCCGGCCCCACATCTCAGCCCCAAACCTTCCCCTCCTGCAGCCCGGACCCACATCTCAGCCCCACATCTTCTCCTCCTGCAGCCTGGCCCCACATCTCGGCCCCACATCGTCTCTTTCTAACTCCCAGTGCTAAATCCTAGCACCAAACCCTCCCCTCCTGCAGCCTGGCCCCACATCTCAGCCCCACACCCCCCCCCCCTGTGTGCAGCCCGGCCCCACATCTCAGCCCCACACCCCCCCCCCCTGTGTGCAGCCCGGCCCCACATCTCAGCCCCACACTCCCCCTGTGTGCAGCCCGGCCCCACATCTCAGCCCCACACCCCCCCTGTGTGCAGCCCGGCCCCACATCTCGGCCCCACACCCCCCCTGTGTGCAGCCCGGCCCCACATCTCAGCCCCACACCCCCCCTGTGTGCAGCCCGGCCCCACATCTCGGCCCCACACCCCCCCTGTGTGCAGCCCGGCCCCACATCTCGGCCCCACACCCCCCCTGTGTGCAGCCCGGCCCCACATCTCGGCCCCACACCCCCCCTGTGTGCAGCCCGGCCCCACATCTCAGCCCCACACCCCCCTCGCGCAGCGTCACCTTCTCGGGCAGCTGTGCCTCCACCTCCTTCTTGAGGCGGCGCAGCAGGAACGGCCGCAGCACTTTGTGCAGCCGCCGGATGATGAGGATCGTCTCCTCCTCGTTCAGGTCCACCTGGAGAGGGGGGAAAATCCTTCAGAGGGGGGCAGGGGGGTGGGGGGCCTTCCTCTGCACCTCCTGACCCCAAATCCCTGCACCTCATCCCCCCAAATCTCTGCACCTCATCCCCCCAAATCTCTGCATCTCATGACCCCAAATCCCTGCACCTCATCCCCCTAAATTTCTGCACCTCATCCCCCCAAATCTCTGCACCTCCTGACCCCAAATCCCTGCACTTCCCATCCCCCGGTCTCTGCACCTCCCGTCTCCCAAATCTCTGCACCTCCTGACCCCAAAATCTCTACACCTTTTGACCCCCAATCCCTGCTCCTCCTGACCCCAAATCCCTACACCTCCTGACACCCAATCCCTGCACTTCCCCCCCAAATCCCTGCTCCTCCTGACCTCCAAATCCCTGCACCTCCTGACCCCCAGACCCCACACTTCCCCCTCCCCCAATCTCTGCTCCTCCCATCCCGCGCAGCTCTTGGAACCCCTCCCATCCCCCGACCTCAGTTTAATGCTGAGACGTTGCAGTACTGACCCCCCCCCAAAACCCCCACAGTTCCTTCGTGGCACCCCACATCTCACGCGCTCGGAATTCGGAGTGCTCCCACTGATGATCCCCCACCGCCCCAAATGAACCCCAAATGGTTCCGTGTCTCTCATGGCTTTAGAGCTCAGAATTTGTGGGAGATCTGGAAGAAATCCACCAAAACCCCCAACAGAGGGGCACCGAAACCCCAAAGGATGGGCACCGAAACCCCAAAGGATGGGCACCGAAACCCCAAAGGATGGGCACCGAAACCCCAAAGGATGGGCACCGAAACCCCAAAGGATGGCCAACAAAACCCCAAAGGATGGGCACCGAAACCCCAAAGGATGGGCACCCAAAGGATGGCCATCAAAACCCCAAAGGATGGCCATCAAAACCCCAAAGGATGGGCACCGAAACCCCAAAGGATGGGCACCGAAACCCCAAAGGATGGGCACCCAAAGGATGGCCACCATAACCCCAAAGGATGGGCACTGAAACCCCAAAGGATGGGCACCAAAACCCCAAAGGATGGGCACCGAAACCCCAAAGGATGGCCAACAAAACCCCAAAAGATGGCCAACAAAACCCTAAAGGATGAGCACCAAAACCCCAAAGGATGGGCATCGAAACCCCAAGAGAGGGACAGCAAAGCCCCAGGCCACCAAACCTCAAAAAACAGTCACCAAACCCTAATGGATGGCCACCAGACCCCAAAAAATGGCCACCAGATCCCAAAGGATGGCCACCAGACCCCAATGGATACCCACCATCCTCCAGGGGATGGCCACCAGCCCCCAGTGGATGGCCACTCCAAATGGATGGCCACCAGACCCCAACGGGTGACCATCAGACCCCAACAGATGGCCACCAGACCCCAACGGGTGACCATCAGACCCCAACAGATGGCCACCAGACCCCAACGGGTGACCATCAGACCCCAAGATGACCACTCCCAACAGATGGCCACCAGCCCCCAATGGATGGCCACCAGCCCCCAATGGATGGCCACGAGACCCCAAAAAATGGCCACCAGACCCCAAAACATGGCCACCAGACCCCAACGGGTGACCATCAGACCCCAATGGATCACCATCAGACCCCAATGGATCACCATCAGACCCCAATGGATGACCACTCCCAACAGATGGCCACCAGCCCCCAATGGATGGCCACCAGACCCCAACGGATGGCCACCAGACCCCAACGGGTGACCATCAGACCCCAATGGATGACCACTCCCAACAAATGGCCACCAGACCCCAACGGGTGACCATCAGACCCCAATGGATGGCCACCAGACCCCAACGGATGGCCACCAGACCCCAACGGGTGACCATCAGACCCCAACGGATGACCACTCCCAACAGATGGCCACCAGCCCCCAACGGATGCCCACCACCCCGCCAGTGGATGCTCCCCACCCCGCAGGGTTCACCCCCCAACCCCCCACGTCCGACCCACGGCGCCGGGCGCGCACCTTCTCTCCGGTCATGGCGAAGGGAGCGTTGAACCACTGCTCGAAGGTGCTGCAGCTCTTGAAGATGGTGGGCAGCAGGAAGTTGAGCAGCGCCCACAGCTCGGGCAGCTTGTTCTGCAGCGGCGTGCCCGTGAGCAGCAGGCGGCGCGGGGCCACGTAGTGCGTGTTCAGCACCTGCGTCAGCTTGCAGTGGTGGTTCTTCATGCGGTGCCCCTCGTCCACGATCATGTACTTCCAGCGGATCTGCGGGGACAGCGGGGACATCAGGACCCGAAAAACAAGGGCTGGGAGGCAACTGGTGCTGCGGGTGTACTGCAGAGCGGCGGTGGGGAACCTACGGACAATGGGGGGAACCCACCTGGAACCTACAGACATCGGGAGGACCCCATGGGGAATCTACAACCACTGGGAGGACCCTGTGTGAACCTACAGCCACTGGGAGGACCCCATGGGGAACCTACAGATAATGGGAGGACCCCATGGGGAACCTACAACCACTGGGAGGACCCCGTGTGGAACATACAACCACTGGGAGGACCCCATGGGGAACCTACAGATAATGGGAGGACCCCATGGGGAACCTACAGATAATGGGAGGACCCCGTGTGGAACATACAACCACTGGGAGGACCCCGTGTGGAACATACAGTCACTGGGAGGACTGTACCTGGAACCTACACCCACTGGGAGGACTCTGCATGAACCTACACCCATCAGGAGGACTCCATACGGAACCTACAGCCACCAGGATGACCCCATGTGGAACCCACAGCCACTGGGAGGACTCCACCTGGAACCTACAGCCACCGGGAGGACTCCGCGTGAACCTAAACCCACTGGGAGGACCCCAAGTGGAACCTACAGACATCGGGGGAACCCCGAGTGGAACCCACACCCACTGGGAGGACTGTACCTGGAACCTACAGCCACTGGGAGGACTCTGTGTGAACCTACAGCCACCGGGGGGACCCCGAGTGGAACCTACAGTCACTGGGAGGACTCTGTGTGAACCTACAGCCACCGGGAGGACCCCACACACAGCCGAGGTGGTGAAGGAGGAAGAGGGGCAACATCCAAATGGTCACAGAACCACAGAACGCTGTGGGTTTGGGGTGAAGGGTCCTGGAAGGTCCCAGAACCACACAATGGTTGGGTTGAGAGGGTACTTGAAGGTCACAGAGCCCTGGAGTTGTTGGAGGGTCCTGGAAGGTCACAGAACCACGGAATAGTTGGGTTGGGGGGGGGCTTATAACCACAGAACTGTTAGGTTTGGGCAGGACAGGTCCTGACAGGTCACAGAACCATGGACTAGTTGGGTTGGGAGGGTCCTTAGACCCATGGAACCATTAGGTTTGGGCTGGACGGGTCCTGGAAGATCACAGAACCACAGAAGAGTTGGGTTGGGAGGATCCTTAGAACCACAGAATTGACAGGTTCAGGCTGGACAGGTCCTGGCAGGTCACAGAACCATGGAATGGTTGGGTTGGGAGGGTCCTTAGACCCACAGAACCGTGGGGTTTGGGCTGGACAGGTCCTGGAAGATCACAGAACCATGGACTGATTGGGTTGGGAGGGTCCTCAGACCCACAGAACCGTGGGGTTCGGGCTGGACAGGTCCTGGAAGATCACAAAACCATGGACTGGTTGGGTTGGGAGGGTCCTCAGACCCACAGAAC
Organism: Oreortyx pictus; assembly: GCA_036925125.1. NCBI lineage: Eukaryota > Metazoa > Chordata > Aves > Galliformes > Odontophoridae > Oreortyx > Oreortyx pictus. Next base: position 77,143 of record JAUPFR010000160.1, on the reverse strand, counting down.
CATGGGGTTCAGGCTGGACAGGTCCTGGCAGGTCACAGAACCACAGAATTGGGTTACCGGGGGGGGGGGGGGCTTATAACCACAGAATTGACAGGTTCAGGCTGGACAGGTCCTGGCAGGTCACAGAACCATGGACTTGGGTTGGGAGGGTCCTCAGACCCACAGAACCGTGGGGTTCGGGCTGGACAGGTCCTGGCAGGTCACAGAGCCGCACGGCCGTCACCTTGGCGAGGATGTGCTTGTCCTTGATGATGTACTCGTAGGTGGTGAGCAGCACGTTGAACTTCCCGCTGCGCAGCTGCGGCACGAACGCACGGCGCGCCGCCGGGGAGCCCTGCGGGAGACAGCGGCGTCAAACTGGGAGGACTGGGAGGACTGGGAGGGCTGGGACAGCTGGGAGAACTGGGAGAACTGGGAGAGCTGGGAGAACTGGGAGAACTGGGACAGCTGGGAGAAATGGGACAGCTGGGAGAGCTGGGAGAACTGGGAGAGCTGGGAGAACTGGGAGAGCTGGGATGACTGGGAGAACTGGGACACTGGCATCAAACTGGGACGACTGGGAGAAGTGGGACAGCTGGGAGAACTGGGAGAACTGGGAGAGCTGGGATGACTGGGAGGACTGGGACAGCTAGGAGAAATGGGAGAGCTGGGAGAGCTGGGAGAGCTGGGAGAGCTGGGAGAACTGGGAGAACTGGGACAACTGGGAGAACTGGGAGAACTGGGAGAGCTGGGTGAGCTGGGAGAGCTGGGACACTGGCATCAAACTGGGACGACTGGGAGAACTGGGAGAGCAGGGAGAGCTGGGAGAGCTGGGAGAACTGGGAGAGCTGGGACAGCACTGTGGGACCCTTGGGGAACCCCCCTCTCCCTTCCCCACCACTGCAGGACCTGTGGGGACCCCCCCCTCCCCCCCCCGGCGCTGTAGGACCCTCGGGGACCCCTCCCCTCCCCCCCTCGGCGCTGCCCCCACTTGCCTTGTACGACACCTTCACCACGGAAGGCGCCCACTTATCGAACTCGTACGCCCAATTCGAGAGAGTTCTGCAAACGGAGGGAGGGGAAAAAACGGCCGTGAGGAGCAGGAGGGGGAGGGGAAGGGGCGGGGGAGGGGAAGGGGGGGAGGGGAGAGGAATGGGGGATGGGGATGGGGGGGATGGAATGGGGGGGAGGGGGATGGAGGGGATGGAGAGGAGGGGATGGGGACAGAGGGGACGGAGCTGGAGGGAAGGGGGATGGGGATGGATGGGGGGGAGGGGATGGATGGGGGGAGGGGATGGGATGGATGGGGGAGGGGATGGGGATGGATGGGGGAGGGGATGGGGATGGATGGGAGGGAGGGGATGGGGATGGATGGGGGGGAGGGGATGGGGATGGATGGGGGAGGATGGATGGGGGGGAGGGGATGGGGATGGATGGGAGGGAGGGGATGGGGATGGATGGGGGAGGATGGATGGGGGGGAGGGGATGGGGATGGATGGGGGAGGGGATGGGGATGGATGGGGGGGGATGGGGATGGATGGGGGGGAGGGGATGGGGAAGGATGGGGGGGAGGGGATGGATGGGGGGGAGGGGATGGGGATGGATGGGGGAGGATGGATGGGGGGGAGGGGATGGGGATGGATGGGAGGGAGGGGATGGGGATGGATGGGGGAGGGGATGGGGATGGATGGGGGGAGGGGATGGGGATGGATGGGGGGGGATGGGGATGGATGGGGGGAGGGGATGGAGATGGAGGGGATGGAGAAGGGGATGGAGAAGGAGGAGATGGAGAAGGAGGGGATGGAGCCAGTGGGGAGGGAAGAAGATGGAGGGGATGGAGATGGAGGAAATGGAGATGGAGGGGATGGATGGAGATGGATGGAGAAGGAGGAGATGGAGAAGGAGGGAATGGAGGAGGGGAGGGGATGGAGGGGATGGATGGAGATGGAGGGGATGGAGCCAGTGGGGATGGATGGAGAAGGAGGAGATGGAGAAGGAGGGGATGGAGATGGAAGGGATGGAGAAGGAGGGGATGGAGAAGGAGGGGATGGAGGAATGGATGGAGAAGGAGGGGATGGAAGAAGATGGAGGAGATGGAGAAAAAGGGGATGGAGATGCAGGGGATGGATGGACCAGATGGAGATGGATGGGGATGGAGATGGTTGGAGATGGAAGGGATGGAGATGGAGATGGAGGGATGGATGGAGACGGAGGGGATGGTGGAATGGATGGAGATGGATGGAGATGGATGGAGAAGGAGGGAATGGAGAAGGAGGGGATGGAGATGGAAGGGATGGAGAAAGAGGGGATGGAGCCAGTGGGGATGGAAGAAGATGGAGGAGGTGGAGATGGAGGAAATGGAGATGGAGGGGATGGATGGAGAAGGAGGGATAGAGAAGGAGGGAATGGAGATGGAGGAGATGGAAGAAGATGGAGGGGATGGAGATGCAGGGGATGGATGGACCAGATGGAGATGGATGGGGATGGAAGGGATGGAGATGGCGGGGATGGAGAAGGACAGGATGGAGATGGAAGGGATGGAGAATGAGGGGATGGAGCCAGTGGGGATGGAAGAAGATGGAAGGGATAGAGATGGAGGGAATGGATGGAGATGGATGGAGAAGGAGGAGGGGATGGAGAAGGAGGGGATGGAGGAATGGATGGAGATGGATGGAGATGGATGGAGAAGGAGGGGATGGAGATGGAGGAGATGGAGATGGAGGGGATGGATGGACCAGATGGAGATGGATGGGGATGGAGGGGCCGGAGGGATGGATGGAGATGGGGACGGACGGAGTCGGAGGGGCCGGAGCGGCACTGACGAGAGGGGGACGATGATGAGGAAGGGGCCGTTGATCCTCTTGTGCTCCATGAGGTACGTGATGAGCGCGATGGTCTGGATGGTCTTCCCCAGCCCCATCTCGTCGGCCAGGATCCCGTTCAGGTTGTTGTTGTACAGCGACACCAACCACTCCAAGCCCTTGATCTGCGGGAAAGCCAAGGCGTCCTTGCACCCCCTGATCCCCCCCCCCCCCCCAAAAAAAAAACCCACGACCCCCCCCCCCACCCAGGGGTGCCCCCCTCCCCCCCTTCACCTGGTACTGCTTGAGGACGCCGTTGACCATGAGCGTGGACTGTTTGTCCACGCGCTCGGTGACGGCGTGGGCCACGGCGTAGTACGACTGAAGGCCGCGCGCCAACGCCTGCGACACACCGTACTCATCGTCCACGTCCTGCTTGGCGTTCCTGGGGGGGGAACGGGGTCAGCGGCACCGGGATGTGGGGGGAACGGGGCGGGGGGGGCAGGGAAGGGGGCGGGGGAGGGGATCTGGGGGTCACCGGCGTTCCTGGGGGGGGAACGGGGTCAGCGGCACCGGGATGTGGGGGGAACGGGGCGGGGGGGGGCAGGGAAGGGGGCGGGGGAGGGGATCTGGGGGTCACCGGCGTTCCTGGGGGGGGAACAGGGTCAGAGGCACCGGGATGTGGGGGGAACGGGGCGGGGGGGGGCAGGGAATGGGGTGGGGGAGGGGATCTGGGGGTCGCAGACGTTCCTGGGGGGGGAACGGGGTTGGTGGCACTGGGATGTGGGGGGAAGGGGGTGGGGGAGGGGATCTGGGGGTTGCAGACATTCATGGGGGGGGAATGGGGTCAGGAGCTCCGGGATGTGGGGGGAAGGGGGCAGGGGAGGGGATCTGGGGGTCGCCGGCATTCCTGGGGGGGGGAACAGGGTCAGCAGCTCCGGGATGTGGGGGGAAGGGAGCAGGGGGGCAGGGAAGGGGGCAGGGGAGGGGATCTGGGGGTCGCAGGCGTTCCTGGGGGGGGAACGGGTCAGCGGCACTGGGATGTGGGGGGAAGGGGGTGGGGGAGGGGATCTGGGGGTCGCAGACGTTCCTTGGGGGGGGGAACAGGGTCAGCAGCTCCGGAATGTGGGGGGAAGGGGGTGGGGGAGGGGATCTGGGGCTCGCAGACATTCATGGGGGGGGAACAGGGTCAGCAGCTCCGGAATGTGGGGGGAAGGGGCTGGGGGGGGGCAGGGAAGGGGGTGGGGGAGGGGATCTGGGGGTCGCAGACGTTCATGGGGGGGGAACAGGGTCAGCAGCTCCGGAATGTGGGGGGAAGGGGCTGGGGGGGGCAGGGAAGGGGGTGGGGGAGGGGATCTGGGGGTCGCAGACGTTCCTGGGGGGGGAACGGGGTCAGTGGCACTGGGATGTGGGGGGAACGGGGCGGGGGGGGCAGGGAAGGGGGCGGGGGAGGGGATCTGGGGGTCACCGGCGTTCCTGGGGGGGGAACGGGGTCAGCGGCACTGGGATGTGGGGGGAAGGGGGTGGGGGGGGGCAGGGAATGGGGTGGGGGAGGGGATCTGGGGGTCGCAGACGTTCATGGGGGGGGAATGGGGTCAGCGGCACTGGGATGTGGCGGGAAGGGGGTGGGGGAGGGGATCTGGGGGTCGCAGACGTTCCTTGGGGGGGGAATGGGGTCAGGAGCTCCGGGATGTGGGGGGAAGGGGGCAGGGGAGGGGATCTGGGGGTCGCCGGCATTCCTGGGGGGGGGAACAGGGTCAGCAGCTCCGGGATGTGGGGGGAAGGGAGCGGGGGGGCAGGGAAGGGGGCGGGGGAGGGGATCTGGGGGTCGCCCGCGGAACTGTCGCCCCACAGAAACGGATGGCGTGGGAGAATATGTAAGAGATGGAGCCTAAAAATATAGGGGGGCTGCGCTGGGAGGGTCCTGGCAGGTCACGGGGCGCTATGGGTCGGGTCAGAGGGGTCCTGGCAGGTCACAGGGTGCTGTGGGTCGGGCGGTGGGTCCTGGCAGGTCACAGGGTGCTGTGGGTCGGGCGGTGGGTCCTGGCAGGTCACAGGGCACTGTGGGTCGGGCGGTGGGTCCTGGCAGGTCACGGGGCGCTATGGGTCGGGTCAGAGGGGTCCTGGCAGGTCACGGGGCGCTATGGGTCAGGTCAGAGGGGTCCTGGCAGGTCACGGGGCGCTATGGGTCGGGCGGTGGGTCCTGGCAGGTCACAGGGCACTGTGGGTCGGGCGGTGGGTCCTGGCAGGTCACGGGGCGCTATGGGTCCTGGCAGGTCACGGAGCGCTATGGGTCGGGTCAGAGGGGTCCTGGCAGGTCACGGGGCGCTATGGGTCAGGTCAGAGGGGTCCTGGCAGGTCACGGGGCGCTATGGGTCGGGCGGTGGGTCCTGGCAGGTCACAGGGCGCTGTGGGTCGGGTGGTGGGTCCTGGCAGGTCACAGGGTGCTGTGGGTTGGGCGGTGGGTCCTGGCAGGTCACGGGGCGCTATGGGTCCTGGCAGGTCACGGAGCGCTATGGGTCGGGTCAGAGGGGTCCTGGCAGGTCACGGGGCGTTATGGGTCCTGGCAGGTCACGGGGCGCTGTGGGTCAGGCGGTGGGTCCTGGCAGGTCACGGGGCGCTATGGGTCCTGGCAGGTCACGGGGCGCTGTGGGTCGGGCGGTGGGTCCTGGCAGGTCACGGGGCGCTATGGGTCCTGGCAGGTCACAGGGCACTGTGGGTCGGGCGGTGGGTCCTGGCAGGTCACGGGGCGCTATGGGTCCTGGCAGGTCACGGGGCGCTATGGGTCCTGGCAGGTCACAGGGCACTGTGGGTCGGGCGGTGGGTCCTGGCAGGTCACGGGGCGCTGTGGGTCGGGCGGTGGGTCCTGGCAGGTCACGGGGCGCTATGGGTCCTGGCAGGTCACGGGGCGCTATGGGTCCTGGCAGGTCACAGGGCGCTGTGGGTCGGGCGGTGGGTCCTGGCAGGTCACGGGGCGCTATGGGTCCTGGCAGGTCACGGGGCGCTATGGGTCCTGGCAGGTCACGGGGCGCTGTGGGTCGGGCAGTGGGTCCTGGCAGGGCGGTAGCGCAGCTCACTCGATGATGTGTCGCGCGTCCACCTCGGAGACGTCGTCGCTGTCGGGGTCCGGGATCTTCTTCTTCTCCTCCACCGGCAGTGACGGCTGCGCGGCCGACGGCGGCTCCTCCTCCTCCTCCTGCGGGCGGACACCGCTCAGAGCGCCCTAACGAGCCTAACGAGCCTAACGAGCCAATAACGAGCCTAACGAGCCTAACGAGCCTAACGAGCCGCTGACGAGCCCAACGAGCCTAACAAGGGGCTAACGACCCTAACGAGGGGCTAATGAGCCTAACGAGGGGCTAACGAGCCTAACGAGCCTAACAAGGGGCTAACGACCCTAACGAGGGGCTAATGAGCCTAACGAGGGGCTAATGAGCCTAATGAGGGGCTAATGAACCTAATAAGTCTCTGATGAGCCTAACGAGCCTAACAAGGGGCTAACGACCCTAACGAGGGGCTAATGAGCCTAACGAGGGGCTAATGAGGGGTTAATGAGCCTAATGAGGGGCTAATGAATGGCTACGAGGAGCTAACAAGGAGCTAACGAGCCTAACGAGGGGCTAATGAGGGACTAATGAGCAGCTAATGAGTAGCTAACAAGGAGCCAACAAGAAGCTAATGAGTGGCTAATGAGGAGCTAATGAGCCTCACAAGAGACTAACGAGTAGCTAACGAGGACCTAACGAGGGAGCTAATGAGAGGCTAATGACGAGCTAACCACTGCACTAAGGAGTGGCTAATGAGCAGCTAATGAGCGGATAACATGGAGCTAACGAGTGTGCCAACAAGGGTGTTAACTAATGAGGGAGCTAACTAATGAGGGTGGCAACTAATGAGAGAGCTAACTAACAGGGCGCTAATGACAGCACTAACTAAGGCAGGCATTAACGAGGATGCTAATGAGTTCAGCCCACCCAGCCACTAACGAGGGTGGAGCTAACGAGATGAGCCCACCCAGCCACTAATGAGGTGGGGGCTAATGAGCTGAGCCCACCCAGCCACTAACGAGGGTGGAGCTAACGAGCTGAGCCCACCCAGCCACTAATGAGGTGGGTCCTAATGAGCTGAGCCCACCCAGCCACTAACGAGGGTGGAGCTAACGAGCTGAGCCCACCCAGCCACTAATGAGGTGGGTCCTAATGAGCTGAGCCCACCCAGCCACTAACGAGGGTGGAGCTAACGAGCTGAGCCCACCCAGCCACTAATGAGGTGGGTCCTAATGAGCTGAGCCCACCCAGCCGCTAACGAGGCGGGAGCTAACGAGCTGCTGCAGCTCAGGAGTACTTGGCTGCCTCTCACCTCCTCCTCCTCCTCGGAGCCGCTCTCCTCACTGTCCGACCGTGGAGCCACTTCGTACCTAATTACACACCGCCGTTAATTACCGAGCCGCAATTAACCCGAAGCGGTTCCGGAAGCGCACAGCTCTGCCCCTCCCCCCTCCCTCCCCCTCCCCTCCAGCCCAGGGGCTCCGGGGTCACTCCCTGCCCCCTTCCAGCCCCACAGAGACCCCTCTGCCCCACGGATGCCCCCCACTGCCCAATTGGGACCTCCTCCTGCCCCACAGAAACCTCCCCCCGCCCCACAAGTGCCCCTCTCGCCCCACGAGGACCTCCTCCCACCCCACAGATGCCCCTCTCACCCCACGAGGACCACCCCCCACCCCACAGATGCCCCTCTTGCCCCACAGGGACCTCCCCTCACCCCACAGTGCCCCTCTCACCCCACAGGGACCTCCCCCCACCCCACAGATGCCCCTCTCACCCCATAGATGCCCCTCTCACTCCATGGGGACCTCCCCCCACCCCACAAGTGCCCCTCTCGCCCCACAGGGACCTCTCCCCACCCCACAGATGCCCCTCTCACCCCACGGGGACCACCCCCCACCACACAGTTGCCCCTCTCACCCCCCTGGGCATCCCCTCCCGCCCCCTGGGGACCTCCCCTCACCCCACGGCGCCCCCCCCCCCCCCCCCCCCCCGCCCCACGGCAGCCCCCCACGCACCCCGGGTTCATCTCGAGCCACGCTTCCAGCTGCCCGGCCTTGGGCGCATCGGTGCCCGTGAGGATCTTGCCGCTCTCCACGTGGATCACTTTGACGGGAAGGTCGCTCATCTGGCTCGTCTCGTCCAGCGGCTGTGGGGCGGGGAGGGGGGTGGGGGGGGGGGGGGGATGTGGGGGGCAGCCGTGGGTCAGCGCCGCGCTCCGACCGCCCCACAGCGCCCTGAGTGCCAACCCCGAACGTGTGGGTCCTCACAGTGACACCTGATCACGTGCGGGTCCCCACGGTGTCACCCGAATGTGTGTGGGTCCTTACGGTGTCGCCCAAACGTGTGTGTGTGGGTCTGCACGGGGTCACCCGGACGCGTGTGGGTCCTCAAAGTGTCACCCGAATGTGTGTGTGTGTCCTCAAAGTGTCACCAAATGTGCGTGTGTGGGTCCATACAGTGTCACCTGATCATATCCGGGTCCTCAAAGTGTCACCTGATCACGTGTGGGTCCTCACAGTGTCACCCGAATGTGTGTGTGGGTCCTCAGTGTCACCTGATCATGTGTGGGTCCTCACAGCGTCATCTGAATGTGCGTGTGGGTCCATACAGTGTCACCAAATGTGCGTGTGTGGGTCCTTAGCGTGTCACCTGATCACGTGTGGGTCCTCAAAGTGTCACCTGAACGTGTGTGTGGGTCCTCAAAGTGTCACCTGATCACGTGTGGGTCCTCACAGCGTCACCTGAATGTGCGTGTGGGTCCATACAGTGTCACCAAACGTGTGTGTGTGTGTGTCCATACAGTGTCACCAAATGTGCGTATGTGGGTCCATACGGTGTCACCTGAACACGTGTGTGCGCTCTTATGGTATCACCTGAACACGTGTGCGTGTCCTCACAGTGTCACCTGATCACACGTGTCCCCTCACGGTGACACCTGAAGGTTCTGAGACCCTCTGTGTGTCCTCCTGGCGTCACCTGAACACCTGAAGCTGCTGTGTGTCCTCACAGTGTCACCCCAACGCGTGGTGACGTCCGAGTGTCCCTACAGCGTCACCGCAACGCTCATTGCTGCTGAGAGCTCCTCCGGCCGTCCCCGGAGCACTCCTTGATCCCCCCCCCACCCCGTGCAGCCCCGAGGGGCAGTGGGGCCGCGGCCGTGCCCGATACCGGAGCGCAGCCCTCGGTGTGGGGCAGCGCTGTGGGCTCACCTCTCCATCGGGGCCGATGGCCGCGGTCTGCCCTTCGGCGTTCTCTGCCTTCTGCAGGAGGAGGAGGAGGAGGAGGAGAAGGAGGAGGAAATAGAGGAGGAGGAGGAGAAAGAGGAGGAGGAGGAGGAGGAAATAGAGAAGGAGGAAATAAAGGAGGAGGAGGAAATAGAGGAGGAGGAGGAGAAAGAGGAGGAGGAGGAGGAGGAAATAGAGGAGGAGGAGGAAATAGAGGAGGAGGAGGAAATAGAGGAGGAGGAGGAAATAGAGGAGGAGGAGGAGGAGGAAATAGAGGAGGAGGAGGAGGAGGAGGAGGAAATAGAGGAGAAGGAGGAGGAGGAGAAAGAGGAGGAGGAGGAGGAAATAGAGGAGGAGGAGGAAAAGGAGGAGGAGGAAATAGAGGAGGAGAAAGAGGAAGAAGAGAAAGAGGAGGAGGAGGAGGAGAAGGAGGAGGAGGAGGAGAAGGAGGAGGAGAAGAAGAAAGAGGAGGAAGAGGAGGAAGGCAGTTAGCAACCTCAATGGATGGCCACCAAGCAACAGAGAACGGCCACCAAACCCCAATGGAGGGCCACCAAACCCCAAAGAAAGAATGGCCACCAAACCTCATGGATGGCCACCAAAAATCCCAATGGAGGGCCACCAAAATCCCAATGGAGGGCCACCAAACCCCAATGGAGGCCCACCAAAAATCCCAATGGAGGGCCACCAAAATCCCAATGGAGGGCTACCAAAATCCCAATGGAGGACCACCAAAATCCCAATGGAGGGCCACCAACCCCCAAAGAACGGCCACCAACCCCCAATGGAGGGCCACCAACCCCCAAAGAACAGCCACCCACCCTCCCGACCCGTGGCCCCTCCAGCACGCATCCCCCCCTCCCCACGTCCCCCCGCCCCCCAGGGACGCTCTCACCTTCTTCTTCTTCTTCTTCTTCTTCTCCTTGGCCACCTGGGCCGCCTTGTGCTGCCGCACCAGCTCGGTCAGGTTGGCCACGTACTCGTCGGTCTGCTGCAGCAGGTAGGCCAGCCGCTTGTCCTTCTTCTGGTCGATGAGTTTGCGGTAGCCCTCCTCATCCTCAGCCTGGGGGGGAGGGGAAGGGGTCAGCCTGGACCCCGACGCCCCAAAAGCGCGCGAATCCACCCTCCCCCCCCCCCCCAAAAATCAACCCCCTCACCATCAAACGGCGCATGCGCTCCTTCTCGATGCGCTCGTTCTCCTTCTTCTGCTCGCGCTCGGTGTTGGCGTGGTAGGTGGCCACGGCCTTGGTCAGCTTCTGGATCTTTCCGGTGACGGAGCGGTGGTACTCCTTGAAGTCCTTGGCGTGCTGCAGGATGCTGTTGAGGTATTCCTGCGGGGAGAGAGCGGAGGCGGCGTCGGGACCCTTCCAAAGCGAGGCACAGCTTCTCTGACCTTCCAGGACCCTTCCAACCCAACCATCCTGGCTTCTGTGACCTTCAAGGACCCTTCCAACCCAACCCAACCATCCCACGATTCCAACCCTTCCAGGACTCTTCCAACACAACCATCCTGTCTTCTGTGACCTTCAAGGACCCTTCCAACCCAACCACCCCACGATTCCAACCCTTCCAGGACCCTTCCAACCCAACCCAACCCAACCCAACCATCCCATGGTTCCATGACCTTCAAGGATCCTTCCAACCCAACCACCCCACGATTCCAACCCTTCCAGGACGCTTCCAACCCAACCCAACCCAACCATACCATGGTTCTGTGACCTTCCAGGACCCTTCCAACACAACCTAACCCAACTCAACCATAACACAATTCCATGATCTTCCAGGACCCTCCAGGACACTTACAACACAACCCAACCCAACCCAACCCAACCCAACCGCCCCATGATTCCAACCCTGCCAGGACGCTTCCAACCCAACCCAACCCAACCATATCACGGCTCTGTGACCTTCCAGGACCCTTCCAACCCAGCCGCTCCCCGCCGCGCTCTCACCTGGTGCTTCTGCCTCCTCTTCCTCTCCTGCTCGATCTTCTGCTGCTTCTCCAGCTTCTCGGTGATGCGCGCCTCGCGCAGCGACTGTCGCTTGCTGCGCTTGTAGGCCTTGGCGTTGAGCGCCGTCTCGAGCGCGGTGTCGCGCCGCATGCACACCACCACCTCTTGGCGCAGCTGCGGGGCACGGCGCGGCGTCACCGGGACCACCGTCGGCCAACGGCGGCAGCGCCGCGTCCCGCACCGCCCTCACCTGTCTCTGGAAGTTGAGCAGCCGCAGCGCTTTCAGTTCGATGGTCGCTTTGGTTCTCAGGTCGCCCGCCAGCGAGCCGGGCAGGTTCTCCAGCTCCTGGATGCGGTGCGCGATGCGCGCCTGCAGCCTGCTCCGGGGGGGGACGGGGACTCAGTGCTGGGTGGGTTGGGGACTCAGCACCGGGAGGGATGGGGACTCAGCGCCGGGAGGGACGGGGACAGGGACTCAGTGCCGTGACAGCAGCGCAAACCCCGTGCCCCTCCTCCCGGCGCTACCGACACCACGAGCCAAGGCTCGGAGGGCTTTGACCTCCAACCAACCCCACATCCCATATCCCGTGGTTCTGTGAGCTTCAAGGACCCATCCAACCCAACCCAACCATCCCATGGTTGTGTTACCTGCAAGGACCCTTCCAACCCAACCCAACCATCCCATGGTTGTGTTACCTGCAAGGACCCTTCCGACCCAGCCCAACCATCCCATGGTTGTGTTGCCTGCAAGGACCCTTCCAACCCAACCCAACTGTGCTGTGGTCCTGCGATCTTCAAGGACCATTCCTAGCCAACCCAACCATCTCACGGTTCTATGACCTTCAAGGACCCTTCCAACCCAAACCAACCATTCCATGGTTGTGTTACCTGCAAGGACCCTTCCAACCCAACCCAACCCAACCCAACCCAACCCAAACCCCTCCCCATCCGTCCGACCCACGGGCTGCTCAGTTTCCACATCCTCAGCTCCTCCTCCCCGCGCCCCCTCCCCCTCTCCCACTGGAGCCAAAGGGGAGCGGGGGTCACCCCCAGTGCCCCCCCCTGGGACCCCCACCTGTACTCCCTCTCCTGGAGGATCTCAACGGGGTCGAGCCCGCGCGGTTTCTGGATGGGAGTGATGCGGTTCTGCTTCTGGTGCAGCTGCACCATGGGGGCGGGCTGGGCCGGCTGCCCCGGGGACTGCGTCTGGGGGGGCATAACGGGCGAGGCGGCGGGGGGCACGGCCGGGGGGGCCGGGGAGGGGCGGCCGGTGGGCTGCGGGGGGATCAGCTTCTGCGGGGCGCTGGTGGGGGCTGCAGCATTCGCCATTGGTCCTGCGGGGAAAGCGGTGCGATGGGATCGGGGTTGCGCGGGGAGCGCCGCCGGGTCGGGATTGGCACCGAGCGCGGAGTTTCGTTAACCGCCGGCTCCTTAATGAGCTCCAACGGTGATTAAGGAGGGCTGCTCTTACCTTCAGGCCAGGGCTTGGGGGGGCCGCCCGGGGGCTGCCCGGGCATTCCCGGGGGAACTCCTGAGGGTCCCGGAGGGGGCATGTTGGGCCCTCCTATACCTGCACACACACACGGGGAGGGGGGAAGCGATGTTTTTGTGCTTCTGTGATCTTCAAGGACTCTTCTGACCCATCCTGTGCTTCCATGATCTTTAAGGACCCTTCCAACCCAACTCAGTGGTTCCATGACCTTCCGGGTCCCTTCCGATCCAATCCAACCCAACCCAATCCCATCCAATCCACTCAATCATCCCATGACCTTCCAGGACCCTTCTGACCAAACCCAATCCAACCCAACCCAACCCATTCTAATCCAACCCAACCAGACCCAATCCAACCCAACCCAACCCATTCTAATCCAACCCAACCAGACCCAATCCATTCTAATCCAACCCAACCCAACCCAACCCAATCCAACCCAATCCACTCTAATCCAACCCAACCCAATCCAACCCAATCCAACCCAATCCACTCTAATCCAACCCACTCAGTGGTTCCATGACCTTCCAGGACCCTTCCAACCCAACCCAACCCAACTCAACCCAACCCAATCGAATCCAATCCAACCCAATCCATTCTAATCCAACCCAATCCAACCCAACCCAACCCACGCAGCGTCCCCATGACCTTCCAGGACCCTCCCAACCCAATCCAACCCAATCCATTCTAACCCAACCCAATCCATTCTAATCCAACCCAACTCAACCCAATCCAACCCAACCATTCCAATCCAACCCAACCCAATCCATTTTAATCCAACCCAACTCAACCCAAACCAAACCAATGCACTCAATTGTCCCATGACCTTCCAGGAGTCTTCCAATCCAACCCAACCCAACCCAATCCACTCAATTGTCCCATGACCTTCCAGGACCCTCCCAACCCAACCCAACCCAACCCAATCCAACCCACTCAGTGGTTCCCTGACCTTCCAGGACCCTCCCAACCCAACCCAACCCAACCCAATCCAACCCAACCCAGTGTCCTCGTGACCTCCCGGAACCCCCCTGCCCGCGCCGCTCACCGTGAGGTCTGTTGTAGTTGGGAGGCGTGGGTCCCGGTCCAGGCCCTTGCACGGGTCCTTGCACGGCTCCCGTCCCGGACACGGAGGGCGGAGGTAGCGTGGGCATGGGCTGCTGCATGCCGGGCAGCGGCCGCTTCCCCTGCACCGCCATCTGCAGGTGGTCGGGCAGCGGCTGCCCGCGCGCCAGCATCTTGTAGGCCATGATCTGCGCCCGCAGCTGGTGCAGCTGGTTCTGGTTGAACGGCGTGGGGCCGCGGTTCTGCTGCCCCAGCGCCTGTGGGTCCGCGCCGTCCATGGGGACGCCGCTGGGGCCCGACGGGAGCTGCGGGCCGGAGGAGGACGGGCCGTTGGCCGGCACCGGGCTGGAGGCGTGCTCCGAGCCGCCGAGCGGGGACGGGTATCCTGCGGGGACAGAACGGACCTGTGACCTTCCGGGACCCTCGCAGCACGGACACAACCCAGTCTGTGCTTCCGTGACCTTCAAGGACCCTTTTAAGCTAGTCTGTGCTTCTGTGACCTTCCAGGACCCTTCCAACCCCTCCCCTCATCCTAGCACCTTGAAGGACCCTTCCAACCCATCCCATCATCCTATGACCTTCCAAGACCTTCCAACCCATCCTATCATCCTATGACCTTCCAGGACCCTTCCAGCCCATCCTGCGCTTCTGTGACCTTCGAGGACCCTTCCAACTCATCCCATCCCATCCCAAACCACTCAAAGGTTCTATGAGCTTCCAGGACCTTCCAAACCCACTCAGTATATCTGTGATCTTCCAGGACCCTTCCAACCCACTCGATTGTTCCATGACCTTCCAGGACCCTTCCAACCAACTCACTCAGTGATCCCATGATCTTCCAGGACCCTTCCAACCCAACCCAACCCAATCCAACCCAACCCAACCAACTCAACCGTCCCATGACCTTCCAGGACCCTTCCATTCCAACCCAACCCAACCCAACTAACTCAACCGTCCCATGACCTTCCAGGACCTTTCCAAACCAACCCAACCCAACCCAACCCAACCCACTCAACTGTCCCATGACCTTCCAGGACCCTTCCAACCCAACCCAACCCAACCCAACCCAACCCAACCCAACCCAACCAACTCAACTGTCCCATGACCTTCCAGGACCTTTCCAACCCAACCGAACCCAACCCAACCCACTCAGTGGTTCCATGACCTTCCAGGACCTTTCCAACCCAACCCAACCCAACCCAACTAACTCAACTGTCCCACGACCTTCCAGGACCTTTCCAATGCAACCCAACCCACTCAGTGATCCCATGATCTTCCAGGACCCTTCCAACCCAACCCAACCCAACCCACTCATTGGCCCCGTGACCTTCCAGGACCCTTCCAACCCAACCCAACCCAACCCAACCCAACCCAACCCACTCATTGGCCCCATGACCTTCCAGGACCCTTCCAACCCAACCCAACCCAACCCACTCAGTGATCCCATGATCTTCCAGGACCCAACCCAACCCAACCCAACCCAACCCAATGAAATCAATTGTCCCGTGACCTTCCAGGACCCTTCCAACCCAACCCAACCCAACCCAACCCACTCAGTGGCCCTGTGACCTTCCAGGACCCTTCCAACCCAACCCACTCAGTGGCCCTGTGACCTTCCAGGACCCCCCCCCAGCCCCACCCCCACCCCGAGGCCGCGGTCTCCCCAGTGTCACGTGGTTTCCCGGGGGGTTGGGGGGTGGGCACGGACCTTGGGAGTGCTGCTCCATGGGGCTGGGGGGCGGACCCATCCCTGCGTGCGCCGCGGGCCGCAGCCCCATCCCCTTCATCTGCCCGTAGCGCGGGTCCTCCGCCATCCCCTTCTCGTGCATCGCCTCCATGGGCTGCGAGAGAACCGCGTGGAAATGGGACCCACGCTCCGTGGGGCCGGAGGCGGTCACCGCCCCATAGGGACCCCAACGTGGGGCCCACACCTCCAGCACCCACAGCGTGTCAACTGTCCTATGGGGACCCCACTTTTGGGATCCCTAACTTCAGCACCCCATGCACGCGTTGGTCACTGTCCTATGGGGACCCCACTTTTGGGACCCCTAACTCCAGCACCCCATGCACGCGTTGGTCACTGTCCTATGGGGACCCCCACTTTTGGGACCCCTAACTCCAGCACCCCATGCACGCGTTGGTCGCTGTCCTATGGGGACCCCACTTTTGGGACCCCCTAACTCCAGCACCCCATGCACGCGTTGGTCGCTGTCCTATGGGGACCCCACTTTTGGGACCCCTAACTCCAGTACCCCCCCTACTATGGGGCACCCAACTTTGGGACCTCAATTCCAGCACCCGTTGCATGTGTTGGTCATCGTCCTATGGGGACCCCACTTCTGGGACCCCCAATTCCAGCACCCAGTGCATGTGTTGGCCCCCCATTATGGGGCACCCAACTTTGGAGCCCTGACCTTGAGACCCAGTGCATGTGTTGGTCCTCTTCCTATGGGGACCCCATTTTTGGGGTGCTCACCTCCAGCAGCCAGTGCACATTTGGGTGCTCCTGCTCTGGGGACTCCATTTTCAGGGTGCTCACCCCCAACACACCTTTGGGTGCTCCTGCTCCGGGGACCCCATTTTTGGGGCGCTCACCCCCAGCACCCAGTGCACCTTTGGGTGCTCCTGCTCCGAGGACCCCGTTTTCGGGATGCTCACCCCCAGCACCCATTGCACCTTTGGGTGCTCCTGCTCCGGGGACCCCATTTTCAGGGCGCTCACCCCCAGCACACCTTTGGGTGCTCCTGCTCTGGGGACCCCGTTTTCGGGGCGCTCACCCCCAGCACCCAGCGCACCGTTGGGTGCTCCTGCTCCGGGGACCCCGTTTTTGGGGTGCTCACCTTGTGCATCTGGTGCATGTTGTCCTGAGCGTAGGCGCCGGGGCCCTGGGGGGGCAGTGGGTGTCCGGCGGTGGGGGGCCCGGGGCTGGGCCCCATCATGCTGTGTGCGGAGCCGGGGGAGGGGCCGGGGGAGGGGCCCAGCATGGCGCCCGGAGAGGGGCCCGGGCCGGGGGAGGGGCCCGGCCGGGGGGGTTCCGCCCAGAGGGGGGTCCGGGGTCGACATCGTCAGCGCGGGGACTGCGGGGTCCTGCGGGGAGAGGGGAGAGGGGAGGGAGGACCCCACAGCACGTGGGGGGCACCGGGATGGCCCTAAATGGGGCGGTGAGCCCCAAGTGGGGCACAGTGGAACCAAAGTGGGGCAGAGTGGCCCCAAAGTGGGGCAGAGTGACCCCAAACCCACATACAGTGACCCCAAAGTGGGGCAGAGTGGCCCCAAAGTGGGGCAGAGCGACCCCAAAGTGGGGCAGAGTGACCCCAAAGTGGGGCAGAGTGGCCCCAAAGTGGGGCAGAGCGACCCCAAAGTGGGGCAGAGTGACCCCAAAGTGGGGCAGAGTGACCCCAAACCCAGATACAGTGACCCCAAAGTGGGGCAGAGTGACCCCAAATTGGGGCAGAGCGACCCCAAAGTGGGGCAGAGTGACCCCAAACCCACATACAGTGACCCCAAAGTGGTGCAGAGTGACCCCAAAGTGGGGCAGAGTGGCCCCAAAGTGGGACAGAGTGGAACCAACTGGGACAGTGACCCCAAAGTGGGGCAGAGTGGCCCCAAACCTGGATAGAGTGACCACAAAGTGGGGCAGAGTGACCCCAAAGTGGGGCAGACTGGAACCAACTGGGACAGAGTGACCCCAAACCCGGATAGAGTGACCCCAAAGTGGGGCAGAGTGACCCCAAACCCGGACAGAGTGACCCAACAGGGACAGAGTGACCCCAAAGTGGGGCAGAGTGGCCCCAAACCCAGATGGAGTGACCCCAAACCTGGATAGTGACCCCAAAGTGGGGCAGAGTGACCCAACTGGCACAGAGTGACCCCAACGGGGACACAGTGGCCTCAAATTGGGGCAGAGAGACCCAAACTGGAAATGACTGACCCCAAACTGGGACACAATCGGCCCCAAACTGGGACAGAGTGACCCCAAACTGGGACAGGCCGGCCCCATAAGTGCCGCATTTCAGCGCTATGGGGACCACCGCCGCCGCTCTGCCCCATATCGGCCTCTGTCGCCCCATGGAGCTGCATATCGGCGGCCAATAGGATGCGTGCAGCCCCCGCATCTCATTTGCATCAATCTACATCTCATTTGCATCTCATTAGCATCCGGTGCCGCCCGCCCTCCCTCCCGCGTTGGGAAACAAAGCGCAAAGCGCGCGGGGGCTCGCGTTAATTAACTTAATTAAGGAACGGGGCCGACGAAGGCGCGGTGCCCCACAGCCCCGGAATGCGGCGCCGTTTTTTGGGGGGAAATCCACGGAAATGACCAATTTGGGGTTTTCTGACGTCGCTTTCGGGGTCACGTACCTGCGGGTGGGGGGGGTGGGGGAGGGCAGGGGGGAGGTCCGCTCCGTGGGGGGGGGGGGGGCACAGCTCAGCGCAGCACTGTGGGAAAAGGGGGGGGGGGGTGAGTCGGGGGAGGGGGGGCACAGCACTTTGGGGGCTATTCTGGGGAGGGCTGATGTGCCCCCCTACTCTGAGCCCCCCCCCCCTCCCCCCACACCACGTCCTACTCTGGAAGCGGCCGATGCCCCTCCCCAGCCCCCCAGCCCCCACCCGAGGGCATTAATTAGCGCAGGATTAGCACGGAGGACCCCGCGCTCATTAAGGCGGCGGGAATTAAAACCCATTTCCACGGTGGGGTTTGATGGGGAGAGGGGGGAATTGAGGTGGGGGGGGAGGGGGGGAATTGAGGTGGGGGGGAGGGGGGAGTTCAGGTGGGGGGGGGAGGGGGGAGTTGAGGTGGGGGGGGGAGGGGGGACAGTGCAGCCCCTGCGTGGGGGAAGAGCTCCGTTAATTAGCGGCTCTCTTCAGGCTTAATGAGCTCTCGGGGTGGGGGGTCTCTGCAGCAGGAAACGAAGGAAGGAAAAACGGGGGGGAGAGAAGGGGAAAAAAGAGGAAAGAAATATCTTTATTTCCCTTTTTTTTGGGGGGGGGGGGGTCATGGGGGGGGGCAGTGCTTTGTGAGTGGCAGCTGCGGCGCTGCGTTAATTCCGCGGAGGATAATGAGGGCAAAGCCCCCCCCAACCCCTCCCCAGCCATAGGCGGTAATGGGGGCGGGGAGTGGGGGGGGGGGGGCCACGTTAGAACGCCCCTCCCCCCACCCCCGCTAAAATCCCCCCCATCAGTCCCCCATCGATGGCTCCAACAGAGCGGGGGCGGCACCGCATCCTGCCCCCCCCCCCCCTTATAATGAGATCCAGTGATTAATTGGGGGCGGGGGGAGGGAGAGAGGGCCCGGATTGGGGGGGGGGCGGCGGGGGGGGTCCCCAAAATGAGGGATTTGGGGGAAAAACTGCATCAGGGACCCCAAAATGCGGCCCTAAAATGTGGGGGGGGGGGGGAGGGAATGGGGGGAGGGGCTGAAGAGCGATGGATGGGGAGGGGGGGGGCAGTGATG
Source organism: Oreortyx pictus (assembly GCA_036925125.1). NCBI lineage: Eukaryota > Metazoa > Chordata > Aves > Galliformes > Odontophoridae > Oreortyx > Oreortyx pictus. Next base: position 58,137 of record JAUPFR010000160.1, on the reverse strand, counting down.
GGGATCGATGTGGGGGGGGGGCTGTGGGGGAGGGGCTCCCGAGCGGGAGGGGGCGCTCGAGGGGGGGGGGGATCCATTGAGGGGGGGGGGGAACCTTTGGGTGGGGATTTATTGAATTGGGGGGGGGGGGGGGGAATCCAGTGGGGGTAAATCCATGCGGGGGGAGGGGGGGGGTATCCCCGTGGGCGGGGGCGGAGGGGGGGGGGAGGGAGGAGTGGATCCTTTGAGGGGGATCCGCTCCATTGGAACGGATCCATTGTACGGCTCCAAAGTGGGGGGGGGGGGGGATGGGGGGGGGGGGGGATGGGCACGGATCCATTGTGGAGCACCGCGGATGAATCCAATCCCGGGTTGGGTGGGGGGGTGGGGGGGGGGGGGGGGGTCATTTAGGGGCACCCCACCCCCCCCCCAACACAACCGCCGCTCCACGGAACCCCGTGACCCTCCGGGGCCGCCGTACCCCCTCAGTCTCCCCCTCGCCCCGCCCCCCCCCCCCCCACATCCCCCCCCCCCGCCCCCACCCCCGCCGCCCTCACCGCGCGGTGCAGCGCTCTCGGGCTCCGTGCCGGTGCCGGTGCCGCTCCCGGGGCCCATCCCGCGCTCCGCGGGGGAACAAAGGGCCGCGACCACCGCCGCCGCCGCCGCCGCCGCCGCCGGGAGAGGGAGTGCCCGCTGCGCCTGCGCGCCCCGCCCTCACCCGCCCGACCAATCGCGGGGCGGCTGCGCCGCGAGCGCGGCCAATCAGAGGCGGGAAGAGCTGCGGAGCGTCCCGCCCTCGGGGGGCCCGCGGCCAATCGGGGAGCTTCGCTCGGAGCGTACCAATGGGAGGAGGGAGGGGGGGGGGGGAGGCCACGCCCAACGGCGGCGCGGATGGAGAGAGACACCGACCCCCCCCCCCCCTCCCCCAAAAGCGCTGCGCATGCGCAGTGGGAGCGGCACTGCGGCGGAGGGGGGAGGGGGAGCGGGGTGGGAAATGGGGGGGGGGGGGAAATGGGGGGGGGGGGGGGGGAAATATGGGAAGCGGGACGGGAAGGGATCACGAGGGGGAGTCCGGGGAGATCAGAGCTCTTTTTTCCCTTTATTTGTCCTCAGAGGTGGAAATGGGGCACGAAAAGGGGGAAATGGGGGGGGGGGGGAGGGGGGGGAGGAGGAAGAGGGAAATGGGGGGGGGGGAAGAGGGAAGGAAGTGAAGGAAGATGGGGAGAGAGGAAAAAAGGGGGAAATGGGGAGAGAAGGGGAATAAGGTGGTGAAAATGTGGGAAAAAGGGGGAGAATGGGGGGGGGGAAGGGAAAAAGGGAAAAGAAGGGAAAGATGTGGGAAGGAAGGAAGGAAACAGGAAAATGGGGGGGGTGGGAAAAAGGGGGAAAATGGGGGGAAGAAGGGAGGAAGATGGTGAAAATGGGGGGGGAAGGGAAGGTGGAAGTTGGGAGAATGGAAGTGGGAAATGGGGGGGAAGGAGAAAGAAGGGGGAAGTGGGGACGGAAATGGAAGGAAATGGGAAACGGTGAAGGGAAAGAAAAGGGAGGGTAAAATGAGGGAGAAATGGGGGGGGAAGGGGGAAATGGGGGGGATGAAAGGAAATGGGGCAAAAGGGAAGGAAATGGGGGGGAAGTGAGGGGGAAATAGGGGTGGGATGGAAGGAAATGGGGCAAAAGGGAAGGAAATGGGGGGGAAATAGGGGTGGGATAGAAGGAAGTGGAAGCAAATGGGAAACGGGTGAAGGGAAGGAAACGAGAGGAGAAAAAGGGAGAAATGCGGGGGGAAGGGGGAAATGGGGGGGATGAAAGGAAATGGGGAAATAAGGGAAGGAAATGGGGGGGGAAACGGGGGGGAAATAGGGGTGGGATGGAAGGAAGTGGAAGCAAATGGGAAACGGGTGAAGGGAAGGAAACAGGAGGGGAAAAAGAGGGAGAAATAGGGGGGAAGGGGGAAATGGGGGGGGGGGATGGAAGGAAATGGGGAAATAAGGGAAGGAAATGGGAAAAAAGGGGAAAGGAAATGGGGGAAATAGGGGAAAGAAGGGGGAATTGGGGGGAGAAATGGAAGGAAAAGGGGGGAAGGAAGGGGGAAATGTGGGTGGAAAGAAATGGGAAATGGGGGGGGAGGAGAAAGAAGAGGGAAATGTGGGGGGGGAGGGGGAAAGAAGAGGGAAATGGGGGGGGTGGATGTGAATGGGAAACGGGGGGGAGAAGGAAGGAGGAAACGGGGGTTGAAATGGAAGGAAATGGGAAACGGGGGGGAGGAAAGGGAAGGAAGAAATGGAGGGGGGTGGGGTGGGGGGGGGCTGGAAACGGAAGGAAGTGGGAAACGGAGAGGGAAACGAAGGCGGCTCTGGGTGCGAGTTGGGGCGGTGGAACCGGGGGGGAGGGGAACAACGCAGTGCAATGAGCGCTCACCGAGGGGCTCCAACCCTCCCCCCCACAGACCCCCCCCCCACCCCCATCCCCCGCTCAGTCCCCGCGTGGCATCAGCACCGCGGGTCTCTCCCGTCGCTCCCGGAGCAGCTCGGTGCGGTCGGCTCGCAGCTCCCGGTTCCGGAGACGGCGGAGATGAGCGGGGAGAGCGGCGAATTCCTCCTCGTTGACGTCGCAGTCGCGACGCAGCGCTTCGAGCGCCCACCAGCGCCCCGCGAAACCCACATCCAACAGCCGCGCCCCGCGGGGTCGCACGTGGGGGCAACGCTCGGCGTACAGATCCACGGCCGAGTCGCACGGAG
>JAUPFR010000160.1:31358-55320 GCA_036925125.1 Oreortyx pictus | reverse complement strand
GGCCGGGGGAGGTGGGGGAGGGGAAAAAGGGGGGTGAGGAGCGGCACAGGGACACCCCCCCCCTCCCCCCCCACCCCCCCCCCCCCCCGTTCCAATGTGGGGCCCGGACCCCCCGGTGCCCCCCCCCGCCCCCTCCCCCCCCCCCACCCCCCCTTCCGCCGTTTGGTACAATTGGCACCGAACAAAGAAATATTTACATCTCCCAGAAGGCACTGCGGCATTGGGGGGGGGAGGGGGAGGGGGGGGGCACCGGGGGGGGAGGGGTCACGGAGACCTCCCCCCCCCCCCCCCCGACCCATTTTGCCCCACTGAGCCCCATAAGTGGGCGCCCCCCACCACGGTGAGCTCTGCCCCCCCCCCCCCCCACTCTGATCCTATTGGGGGGGGGGGGGGGGGGCACACAGAGCCCCATAAGCACAGGGCCCCCCCCAAATCAGGTCCGGGTCCCCCCCAACAACAGTGCATTGGGGGCGGGGTGAGCCCTGTGCCCCCCCACAAATGGAGAGCTGAGGGGGGGGGGGAATTAGGGAGCACCCCCCCGCCCCCAGCTGTCTATTCCCCCCCCCCCCCCCCCCCCGCGGCAGATTAGAGCAATTAGCAGACGGTAATTAATGCAATTAACGGCAGAGCCCTCATTGTCCCCGATAGAAACGTGTCCCCAGTGCTCTAAACAGTAAAACTGCAGCACTATGGGGGGGGGGGGGGGGGGGTGGGAGGGGGGGACAGCGTTCGATTTTTGGGGTGAAAATCGGAGAGAAAAAGGAAAAAAAAAAAATCGCTATGTTTTATATATAATATATTAATACAAAAATTCTGAAGGGGGGGGGCCGGGGGGGGGGAGGAGGAAGGGGGGGGCGGTTCGGACCCCAAAGTGCAACGTTCGGCCCCAGAAACCCCACATCCTCGAGAAAAAAAGGGGGGGAGGGGTTCAGGCAGCGGGAGGGGGGTCGTCGTCCCCCCCCCACACAAACACACACACGTTGCCCCCCCCCCCACCCCCCCCCAACCCCGGGGGGGTCGTCGGCCTCAGTCGAGCAGGGAGGGCTCCGCGGGGCGGATGATGGTGGGGCGGGAGGGGGCCGCCGGGGGCCGCCTGCTGGGGGGAGAGCGGGCTGTCAGCCGGGGGGGGGGCACCCCACGTGGGCAGGAAGCCCCACTGACGGCAAGGGGGGGGGACAGATCGCTGCCCCCCCCCCTCCTCCCCTCTATGGGGGGGAAGGACTCATATATGGGGGGGAAGGACTCATATATGGGGGGGGAGAGCGAGGTCCCGCTCTGGAGGGTGGTGTGGGGTGAAAGCCCCACACGTGGGGGCCAAGCCCCCCCCCCCCCCAGAAGGTGCACAGCCCCCATATGTGGGGTGAAACCACACCCCTGGAGGGAGAGAGCTCCCCACCCCCCCCCACCCCCGGAGGACCACAGCCCCCCCATACCGGCGGTGAAACCCACAAAGGTGGGGTGGGAAAAGCCCCCCCACCCCGGAGGGCAAAATGCCCTTTGTAGGGTGAAATCCCCTCCGTGGGGAGGGGGGAGCCCCCCACCCCCAGACATGGGACACGGGGTGCACCCCCCCCCCCCCCCCAACCCAGCGCGGTCCTTTCCTTACCTGGGCACGCCGGGCGGGATGCCGGGGGGGACGCGTGCCGGCCGCGAGGGGATCTGCGGGGGGGCCGGGAAGGGGTCGTTGTTAGCAGCGAAGGCGTTCTGGGGTCCGGGGCGCAGGGGGATGGGGGGGGCCGCGAAGGCCAAGGGCCCCCCCGCAGGGATGGGGAGCAGCGGCGGTCCCGGCGTCGGACCCCTGACGGCAGGAGGGCGGCCCGGGGGGAGCACGGCGGACATGGGGCGGCGCTGCGGAGGGGGGCTGCGGGGAGAGGGGGGGTCAGCACGGCACGGAGCAATGGGGTGGGGGGGTCGGGGGCGGGGGGGGGGGGGTCTGTGGGGTTATAAACCCGTGGGGGTGGCTGGGGGGGGGTCTGTGGGGCTGTAAACCAGTGGGTGCGGTTGGGGGGGAGGGTTTGTGGGGTTATAAACCCGTGGGTGCGGTTGGGGGGGGGTCTGTGGGGTTGTAAACCCGTGGGTGTGGTTGGGGGGGGTGGATCTGTGGGGCTGTAAACCTGTGGGTGCAGTTGGGGGGGGGTCTGTGGGGTTATAAACCCGTGGGTGTGGTTGGGGGGGGGGGTCTGTGGGGTTGTAAACCTGTGGGTGTGATTGGGGGGGGTCTGTGGGGCTGTAAACCCGTGGGTATGGTTGGGGGGGGGGGTTGTGGGTTGTAAACCCCTGGGTGTGGTTGGGGGGGGGGGGTTTGTTTGGGGTCCACAACCCCCCCCATCCACTGCCCCCCCAACCCCACAACCCCCTCATCCCATAGCCCCACTCCCACCCCAAAACCACCACCAACTCCTCCTTCAGAGCCATCACCAGCAGCCCCCCCTCCATCTCATAGCCCCCCCCAACTCCCCCTCCCCAAAACCAGCACCAACTCCTCCTGCAGAGCCACCACCTGCAGCCCCCCCATCCCATAGCCCCACCCCCAACCCCCCAATTCCCCCCCAAATCCACCACCAACTCTTCCAGCAGAGCCACAGCCTGCAGCCCCCTCCATCCCACAACCCCCCCATCCCATAGCCCCCCCCCAAACTCCTCTGCAGAACCATCACCTGCAGCCCCCCCATCCCATAGCCCCCCCCCAACCCCCCAACCCCCACCCCTGCACCCCCCAAAACCACCACCAACTCCTCCTGCAGAGCCACAGCCTGCATCCCCCTCCATCCCATACCCCCCCCCCCAACCCCCACCCCCACCCCCCCCCTCAAAACCAGCACCAACTCCTCCTTCAACCAACCCCCCCCCCCCCCCCCAACCTGTGCGCGGGGCCGCTCTGCAGCCACGTGTCGTCCACGGGGGGGGGCACGGGGGTGGACACGGTGCTGGTGCTGATGTCCCCGATGATGCCGAGCGCCTCCTTGAGGGCGTGGTACATGCGCAGCATGTCGTCGCGGCGCTGCGCCTGCTCGGCTGACTCCTCCATCAGGCTGCTCTGGTCCCCGCACGAGTACAGGTACGCCAGCAGCTCCGAGTGGATGAAGTCCTTGGTCTAGAGGGGGGGGGGGTGGGGGGGGGGGGGGGGGCACAGGAGGGGGTGTTAGACACCGAGGGAGGGGTTGATGGGGGAGCGGAGGGAGGATGGGGGGCTTGGAGAACACAAATGGGGGACAGGGAGATCCCAAATGGGGGACAGGGAACCTGGGGACCACAAATGGGGGACAGGGAGACACCAAATGGGGGACAGGGAGACCCCAAATGGGGGACACGGCACCTGGAGACCCCAAATGGGAGACAGGGAGACCCCAAATGGGGGACAGGGAACCTGGGGACCACAAATGGGGGACACAGCACCTGGAGACCCCAAATGGGGTACAGGGAGACCCCAAATGGGGGACACGGAACCTGGAAACCCCAAATGGGGGACAGGGAGACCCCAAATGGGGGACAGGGAGACCTCAAATGGGGGACAGGGAACCTGGAGACCCCAAATGGGAGACACGGAGACACCAAATGGGGTACAGGGAGACCCCAAATGGGGGACAGGGAACCTGGAGACCCTAAATGGGGTACACGGGGACCCCAAATGGGGGACAGGGAACCTGGAGACCCCAAATGGGAGACAGGGAGACCCCAAATGGGGGACAGGGAACCTGGAGACCCTAAATGGGGGATAGGGAGACCCCAAATGGGGTACAGGGAGACCCCAAATGGGGGACAGGGAGACCCCAAATGGGGGATAGGGAGACACCAAATGGGGTACAGGGAGACCCCAAATGGGGGACAGGGAACCTGGAGACCCCAAATGGGAGACAGGGAGACCCCAAATGGGAGACAGGGAGACCCCAAATGGGGGACAGGGAACCTGGAGACCCCAAATGGGGTACAGGGAGACCCCAAATGGGGGACAGGGAACCTGGAGACCCCAAATGGGAGACAGGGAGACCCCAAATGGGGGACAGGGAGACCCCAAATGGGAGACAGGGAGACCCCAAATGGGGGACAGGGAACCTGGAGACCCCAAATGGGGTACACGGGGACCCCAAATGGGGTTCAGGAAACCTGGAGACCCTAAATGGGGTCTGTGGCACCTGGAGACCCCAAATGGGGAACAGGGACCCAGTACCAGGGGTGCTCCGACCCTGTGACCCCCACAACCCCCAAATCTCCCCAGATCTGGGGGTGTTCCAAGCCCTGTGACCCCCATGACCCCCCAAAATCTCCCCAGTCCCGGGGGTGCTCACGTTGTTGATCATGAGGTGCATGATGGTCTTTGGCATGAGGTCGCGGATGGACTTGTTGATGATGGCCACGTAGGAGTCCACCAGGTTGCGGATGGTCTCCACCTGGCGCTCCAGCTGCGGGTCCATGGAGAACGTGTTCTCCTGAGCGCCGTCCTCGTTCTCCGTCTGCGTGGGGCAAAGCTGCGGTCAGTGGGGGGGGGGAAAGCGTCGTGGGGAGGGGGCTGCGGGGGGCAGGGATAGGGGGCTCACTTGGTCTTTCTCGGGGTACACGCCGGCGCGCAGGAAGGACGCCTTCCAGCTGTCCACGTCCTCCTGAGAGTCGCACGCCAGCTCGATCTGACGGAGGTCCTTGTACACGTTCCTGGGGGACAGGAAGGGGGGGAGGGGGGGCTGCGGGTGAGTGGAGGGCTGAGGGAACCCCACAGTGGGGGAGGGAACCCCACCGAGAGTGAGGGAACCCCAAAGAGAGTGAGGGAGGTAACCCCACAGAGAGTGAGGGAGGGAACCCCATAGTGAGTGAGGGAACTCCACAGTGGTGAGGAAGAGAACACGGGGACCCCTGGGAATGGGGGACCCTTGGAAGGGAACCCGGGGATCCCTGGGAACGGGGGACCCCTGGGAAGGGAACACGGGGTCCCCTGGGAATGGGGGATCCCTGGGAAGAGAACACAGGGACCCCTGGGAACGGGGGACCCCTGAAAGGGAACACAGGGACCCCTGGGAATGAGGGACCTCTAGGAACAGGGAATCCCTGGGAATGGGGGAACCCTGGAAGGGAACACAGGGACCCCTGGGAATGGGGGATCCCTGGAAGAGAATATGGGGACCCCTGGGAATGGGGGATCCCTGGAAGGGAACACGGGGACCCCTGGGAACGGGGGACCTCTAGGAACAGGGAATCCCTGGGAATAGGGGACCCCTGGAAGGGAAGCCGGGGACCCTTGGGAATGGGGGACCCCTGGAAGGGAACACGGGGTCCCCTGGGAATGGGGGACCCCTGGAAGGGAAGCCGGGGACCCCTGGGAATTGGGGACCCCTGGAAGGGAACACAGGGACCCCTGGGAATGAGGGACCTCTAGGAACAGGGAATTCCTGGGAATGGGGGACCCCTGGGAACTGGGGACCCCTGGAAGGGAACCCGGGGACACCTGGGAATTGGGGACCCCTGGAAGGGAAGCCGGGGACCCCGCGCTCACCGCTGCTCCGTGTTGAAGATGGCGAAGACGTGCTTGGTGGACATGAAGCCCTTCTCCACGTCGCGGATCTTCAGGTTGTCCAGCGGCAGCATGTACTTCTTCTCCTTCTCCTGGGAGGGGGCACGGCGCGGTCAGCACGGACCTCGTTAGCGCTAACGAGGCGTGGGGAGCTCAGCCAGGGGAGCCCGGCTGGGGGTGGGTAGCAGCGAGTGCATCCAACACCAAGGGATCCCCCCAAAGGGGCCCCAAAAGGATCCCAAAGGGGAACTCAATGGGTTCAATAGGGATCCCCCAAAGAGGCTCCAAAAGGATCCCAAAGGGGTTCAATAGGGATCCCAACAGGGGTTCCTAAAGGGATCCCCCAAAGAGGCCCCAAAAGGATCCCAAAGGGGTCCCCAATGGGTTCAAGAGGGATCCCAATGAGGGTTCCTAAAGGGATCCCCCCAAAGGGGTCCTCAATAGGTTCAATAGGGATCCCAATGAGGGTTCCTAAAGGGATCCCCCCAAAGAGGCCCCAAAAGGATCCCAAAGGAGTCCCCAATGGGTTCAATAGGGATCCCAATGAGAGTTCCTAAAGCGATCCCCCCAAAGGGGCCCCCAATGGGTTCAACAGGGGTTCCTAAAGGGATCCCCCCCCAAGGGGTCCCCAATGGGTTCAATAGGGATCCCCCACAGGGCTTTCTAAAGGGATCCCCTCCCAGCGGGTTCCAAAAGGGTTCAGCAGGAATCCCAAACGGGTTCCAAAGGGAGTTCCTAAAGGGAAACCCCAAAGGGGCTCCGAAAGCGATCCCAAAGCGGTCCCCAATGGCTTTCTGAAGGGTCCCGAAGGGGTTCAGTAGGGATCCCAACGAAGGTTTCTAACGGGATCCCCTCAGCTGGGTCCCAAACGGGTTCAGCGGGGATCCAAAGGGGTCGCAAAAGAGATTTGGGGTGAGGGGGGGGGGGGGGCGACCCACGGCCGCCGCCGCCGTCCTCACCTCCTCGTCCTTGTACCAGGAGAGCGACTCGGCCGTGAGCACGAACCAGTACTCCTTGGAGCCGCCCTTCATGATGCTGATGTTGTTGATGGTCAGCCAACCCCTGCGGATCACCTGCGGCGGTGCGGGGCCCACGGGGGGGCGGTTATGGGGCATCCTCAGCCCCACGGCCCCCGCCCCCCGCCACCACAGCCAGCGGAAGCTCGTGGACCCCAAACCCCTCAGTGAGGAGCTGGCGGACCCCAAACCCCTTTGGGAAGGAGTTAGTGGACCCCAAACCCCTCGGGAAGGAGTTGGTGGACCCCAAACCCCTTTGGGAAGGAGCTGGTGGACCCCAACCCCCTCAATGAGGAGCTGGTAGACCCCGAAGTCCTCAGTGAGGAGCTGGTGGACCCCAAAGCCCTCGGGAAGGAGTTGGTGGACGCCAAACCCCTCAGGAAGGAGCTGGTGGACTCCAACCCCCTCAGGAAGGAGCTGGTGGACCCCAAACCCCTCAATGAGGAGCTGGTGGACCCCAAACCCCTCAATGAGGAGCTGGTGAAGCCCACAGCTCCCCAAGAATAAAGTCGGTGGATCCCAATCCCCCAGGAAGGAATTGGTGGATCCCAAGGACAGCGTGGGCAGAGGACCCCCAGCAGCCCCCAGCCCCCGTGACGCTCACCCCACAGCCACCTCCCAGCACCGCACCGTGAGCCAACAGAACCCGACACCGACAACGGCCCCACAACACCCAACGGTGACAGGCACTCGGCGTGCCCGCAGCGCTTTTGGGGATCCCAAAGAGCACAGCCCAAATCTGGGGGGGCGGGGGAGTGTGCTGAGGTCCCAGCAGTGCCCCCCCCACCTTGTTGTGGGGGCAGCTCATGCGCCTCCTTCCCTCCGTGCCCCCAGAGGATCTCTGGGGTGCTGGGTGTTGGGGGACCCCTATAGCGTTCCATAGGATCTCTAGGGCATTGGGGGACCTCAACCTCCAGCATCCTATAGGATTTTTGGGGTGCTGGGGGACCTGAACTTCCAGCATCCTGTAGGATCTCCAGGGGGACCCCAACCTCCAGCATCCCATTGGATATTTGGGATGCTGGGGGACCCCAACCTCCAGCACCGTATAGGATCTCTAGGGGGACCCCAAACTCCAGCACTCTATAGGATCTCCAGGGGAACCCCAACCTCCAGCACCCTGTAGGATCTCTGGGGCACAGGGGGATGCCCCCCATCTCCCACCACCTCTGGGGTCAGCTCTGTGGGGCGGGGGCTGCCGGGCGCAGCGCGGATGGGACCCGGGGTTAAAGCAGAGAGGAGCGGAGCGGGGACGTGGGGCGGCTCGGCCGGGGCGGGCACGGGGACGTCACCGAATCGGGACCGGGGCTGCCCCCGGAGAACCGCCCCACGTCCCAAGTTAGTGAGACAGACACACGGACAGGGCGGCACGCAGAGCGGCGATCCGGGACAGACAGAGCCCCACAGCAAAGGCACCGAGTGTGAGCAGTGATGGTGCAGGGGAATCAGATTTGGGGTCACCCCTCTGAGCCCGGTTTGGTGCGGGGATCAGATATGGGGTCACCCCTCTGAGCCCGGTTTGGTGCAGGGGAATCAGATTTGGGGTCACCCCTCTGAGCCTGGTTTGGTGCAGGGGTCAGATATGGGGTCACCCCCCCCCCCCCGAGCCCGGTTTGGTGCAGGGGAATCAGATTTGGGGTCACCCCCCCAAGCCCAGTCTGATGCGGGGGATCAGATTTGGGGTCACCCCCCTAAGCTCGGTTTGGTGCAGGGGAGAGGGGTGGGCTCACTGTGGGACGGGTGGGTTGGGGTGAGAGCAAAACTGGGGCAATGGGGGGCTCGGGGGGCTTCACTGGGGGGCTCTGTCCGCCCAGCACCGCCCAGCACAGCAGCAAAGGGAGCGCGGCCGCACGGGAACGCCGCGATGGGGGGGAGGGGGGGGACCCCGCACGGCCCCTCCCCGAGTACTTACCAGGATCTCACCCTTACGGTGCGAAAAATTAAGGGGGGGGAAGGTGGGGGGGGGGGGAGGGGGGGGGCAGGATGAGGAGAGAGGGGGCAAAGAGTTGGGGGGGGGAGGGAGAGAGGAGCGGGAAGCACGGAAATGGTGGGAAAAAAGCAGAGAAACAGCAAAAGAAAAAGTGACATGCGATTAATGACAAATCTCACGGTGTTAATGATTCCTCACAGCCGCCAAACGAGCGGGGCGGCCGTGGGGGGGCACCCGCTGCCGTGGGGGTTGAAGCCCCCCCACCCCACCCCCCCACCCCGTGGGGCACAGCTCGGCGGCCCCACCTCCGCGTCCCGACACGGACGGACGGACAGCAGATCCCAAATCAGCACAGGAAGGGGTGGGGGGACCCCAACCCCTCCAGGAAAGGATTAATTAACGGACCCCCATCCCTCTAGGAAGGAGTTAATGAACGGATCCCGATCCCTCCAGGAAGGAATTAATGAACGGATCCCGATCCCTCCAGGAAGGAATTAATGAACGGATCCCAACCCCTCCAGGAAGGAGTGGGTGAGTCCCGGTCCCTCCGAGATGGAGTTCACAGATCGCAGTTCCTCAAAGAGGAGTCGGCGGATCCCAGATCTCCCCGGGGAAGAGTCAGTGGATCCCAACCCCTCCAGAAAGCAGTTAACAAATCCCAGTTCCTCCAGGAAGGAGCTGCTGGATCCCAGTCCCTCCAGGAGAGAGTTAGTGGATCCAAGTCACTCCAAGAGAGAGCCAGTGGATCCCAGTCCTTCCAACAAGGAGTCGGTGGATCCCAGTCCCTCCAGGAGAGAGATTAGTGGATCCCAGTCCCTCCAGGAGAGAGCCAGTGGATCCCAGTCCCTCCAATAAGGAGTCGGTGGATCCCAGTCCCTCCAGGAGAGAGTTAGCGGATCCCAGTCCCTCCCAGGAGAGAGCCAGTGGATCCCAGTCCCTCCAGGAAGGAGTTGGTGGATCCCAGTCCCTCCATGAAGGAGCTGCTGGATCCCAGCCCTTCCAACATGGAGTTGGAGGATCCCAGCCCCTCCGAGAGAGCTAGTGGATCCCAGTCCCTCCAATAAGGAGTTGGTGGATCCCAGTCCCTCCAACAAGGAGTCAGTGGATCCCAGTCCCTCCAGAAGAGAGCCAGTGGATCCCAGTCCCTCCAACAAGGAGTCAGTGGATCCCAGTCCCTCCAGGAGAGAGCCAGTGGATCCCAGTCCCTCCAATAAGGAGCTGCTGGATCCCAGCCCTTCCGACACGGAGTTGGAGGATCCCAGCCCCCCCCAGGGAGGACACGGGTGCCCCGTGACCACGGTTCCCCGCTCCCCCCGTGAGGCCGTACCTGGTTGGGGACGGCGCGCTTCTTGTTGGCCTGCGTGCTCCGCTGCTGAGCGCTGCAAGGGGAACAGCGGCGTTACGGGGCCGGCAGCGCTCAGAACGAACGCGTCCCTACGACACGTCGACGGGCGAGAGGCGGCAGAGCAGGCACGGCTGGCACAAACAGCCACGGGGACGGCAGCACTAAACCCCAGCAGCCCTGCACTGCTGCCCTCAGCGCTCACGGGGGAGGGGGGTGAGGGGGGGGGAAGGAGGAGCGCTGCCCGTCCGGAGGGGTTCTCCCATCGCCCCACGGCAGGAGACCCCCGAGCCCGGGCTGGGGGGGAGGGGGGAAGGAGGGGAGGGTGGGGATGGGGACAACGCTGCCCTGGGGCAGCCCGGGGTGGTGGGGCTTCGTTCCCGGTGCTCAGCCCTACATCCTGGGCCCCAAAGCCTTCATCCCTCCCCAAACCTCCCCCCCATCCCTCCTCAAACCTCCCCCCCATCCCACCTCAAACCTCCCCCCCATCCCACCTCAAACCTCCCCCCCTAACCCTCCCCGAACCTGCCCCCCATCCCTCCCCAAACCTCCCTCCTTCTCAGCCCTAAACCTCCCTCCCTCCCTTCCCCCCCAGCCTTCCCTCCCTCCCACACACCCCACACGGGATGGGGAAGCTGAAGCACAAACACAGCGCTCAGTGGGGAGGAGACCCCAAACCCCCACCACGTGCCCCAGCCCCAGTCCCCTGCCTATGTCCCCAGAACCCCAAGGTGCATCCCTGTCCCCAGGACCCCATTTCTTGTCCCCAGGACCCCATTTCTTGTCCCCAGCACCTCATCCCTGTCCCCAGGACCCCATTTCTTGTCCCCAGGACCCCATTTCTTGTCCCCAGCACCTCATCCCTGTCCCCAGGACCCCATTTCTTGTCCCCAGGACCCCATCCCTGTCCCCAGCTCCCAGCAGCATGCAGTCCTGCCCCCAGGACCCCTGTCCCCAGCAGCATGCAGCCCCAGCGCTGTCCCTGTCCCCCACCCTATTTCTGTCCCCAGGCTGCAGCAGCACCACGCAGTTCTGGCCCTGTCCCTGTCCCTGCACGCAGCAGTGTCCCTGCATGCAGCACACAGCCCTGTCCCTGTCCCTGCATGCAGTCCTGTCCCTGTCCCTGTCCCTGTCCCTGTCCCTGTCCCTGTCCCTGCTCACAGCTGCACACTGCCCGTACGCACCCGGTGCTCAGGTGCTGCTCACTGTAACAGCTTTGGGGTGGGAGAGGTTGGCGTCCCCGGACAGAGTGAGGACAAAGAAAAAGAGGAGAGGTTACGGCAGAGGGGGAACGCGAGGAGTGAAGATCAGAGGGGGAAAGAGAGAACAGAGAGAAACCGGGGGGGGGGGGGGGGGTCCAAAAGAAGGGGGGGGGGTCCTGCAGGGCTTCCACAACGGCAATGAGAGCCTTCGTTACCTTAATGACCTGCCCCTGCTCACAGCAGCTCTGCTAATGAACCACAGACCCCATCAATGGGGGCTGAGATGGTGAATGGGGGGGGAGGGGGGTGCCTGCGAGCTCTCTGGGTGCTGGCACTGAGTTACTTGGGCTGTGGGACCCCTCAACCCCCGCCCCCAAATCAGGGCTGCCCCCCCTCCCCCGAGCCACTCACTTGGCAAAGCCGATGAAGTCCTCATGGTTGGTGTTGATGTAGGAGAGCTCAATGTCGATCAGCAGCAGGATCTGGGGGAGGGGGGGGGAAGGTCAGTGGGGGGGGGAAGGAACAGAGCTCTAGGATTATGGGGGGGGGGGCTGCGATTGCGGGGATTTGGGATCGGGAGCGCAAAGCTTTGGGATTTACAGGGGGGAGTTCTGGGATTGGGAGGGATCTGGGATTGGGGACTGCGGGTGGGATTTGGGAGTGGGTACCGCGAGTGGGAGGTGTGGGGCTGCGGGTGGGAGGTGTGGGGCTGAGTGGGAGCCGTGGGGCTGCAGGTGGGAGCCGTGGGGCTGCGGGTGCACCCACCTGGTCCTTGGTTTTGCCCTCGCGCTCACGGATGTGTGTGGTGACGATGCGCTCCGTCTCCTCCCGCAGCCGTGGGTACGATCCGAGCTGGGGGCAAAGGGAGAGGTCGGGAATCAGCTGTGGGGTCCGGGGGGGGGCCGCGCCCCCACCCGCACCAAAGGGCCGCGCCGCTACCTTGCAGGTGCACTGCCTGACAGTGTTAATGAGCTCCTGGATAACGAGGTCCACGCACTTGAGGCACGGCTCCTTCAGCTTCACCACCTGCTTCTTCACGATGGCCTCGAACGCCAGATCCGGGGTGAACAGCCCGGTCCTGGAGGGGAGGGGCAATCAGCGAGCAGCACCCCACATCCTGCAGCCCCAAACCCCACTCCAACCCCTTCACGCACCCACCACACCCCCAGCCCCACCCCCACCCGTCCTGCACCCATGACATCCCCAAATCCCATTCCCACCCCCACCCCCTTCAGCCCCACCCCCACCCCTTAAGCCCCACCCCCACCCCTCTCCTGCACCCCCCCTCGGCCCCACTGCCCCTTCTCCCACGCAGCAGATGCGTGCCTGACACCGTGGATGTTCTTGATGGCGTAGCTGATCTCCCTCCGCAGGTCCTTCTCGTCGAACTCCATCTGAGCAGCAATCAGAGCTCCCCAATTAGCGCCCGCTAACGAGCTCCCGGCCGCCCGCACCTCCCGCCCCGCATCACCTTGACCAGCTCGAAGGGGAAGCGCTCGTGGAAGATGCGGTTGATCCTGGCGCCGCCGGACAGCTCCAGCGTGTCCACCTGATCACCGGAGCCCTCGATGCGCTTCTCAAAGTCCACCCCGAACTGCTGCACCATTCTGTGGGGAGGGGTGGCTCGGCGTGGGGCACACACAGCCGTCCTGTGACCCCCAACCTCCAGCCCCCGCCCCAAAATGTGCGGCCCCAGCAGCAGCACGGCTCCTGAGCACGGAGCTGGGGGAAGGTCCTTGAAGGTCACAGAACCATGGGGAGGGTTGGAAGGGTCCCTGAAGATCACAGAGCCATGGGACCACACAATGGGGTGGGGCAGAAGGGGCCTGGGCGATCACAGAGCCATGAAATGGACAGGGTTTGGCTTGGAAGGGTCCTTGCAGGTCACAGGACCACAGCAGAGTTTGGGTTGAATGGGTCCTTGCAGGTCACAGGACGACAGCATGGATTGGGTTGGAAGGGTCCTTGCAGGGCACAGGACCACGGAACCATACAATGGATTGGACTGGACAGTCAGAGCCCCAAAATGGCTTTGGGGTGGAAGGGTCCTTGCAGGTCACAAGCACAGAAGGAGGTGCTCCAGCCGCCACCGCTCCGGGCACCCCCTCCCAGAGCCCCAACCCAGAGCCCCCCAGCCCACCCCCCTCCCCGCGCTCACTCACTGCAGCAAAGCTTTGGTTTTCCGCGTGGGGTCGTCGGGTCGGAAATTCTTGTACTCCTCCACCTCCTTCTCCAGGGAGAGCAGCTGGCTCTGCAGCTTGCTGCGCAGCGACGGCAGCGTGTCCCGGATGTGGTTGGTCAATTGCTGGAGGGGAGAAAAGAACCCCAAAACGGGAGAAAACGTGCTCCCAAGGGGGGGGGGGGCAGGCAGCACGGCTCGGCACGGAGGCGCGGCGCTCCCCCCACCTGGTTGAGGACCTTCTGCAGGTGCGGCGTGCCCATGCGGTCGGCCATGTGCCGGTACGCCGGGTGAGACAAGAAGAACTTGCGCTCGGCCGCCAGTGCCGCCCGGATGTCCTTCTTGCCGTCGATGTCCTTCTGGCTGCGGTTCACCACGCCGATGTACCCTGCGAGGAACACGCGGGAGGGGGGAGGGAGCGGCGCCCCGATGAGCAGCGGCCGCAACCGGACACAGAAACACCGAGAGGAGGGGGGTGGGGGGGTGGGGAGGGTCCTGGAGGGGCGTGGAAGCGTGGGGTGGGTGGGGAGGGTCCTGGGAGGACATGGAACCGTGGAATGATTGGGTTGGGAGGGTCCTGGAGGGGTGTGGAAGAGTGAGGTGGGTTGGGAGGGGCACTGAATATCACAGAACCATGGGATGGTTGGGTTGGGAGGGTCCTGGAAGGGTGTGGAACCACGGGGTGGGCTGGGAGGGTCCTTAAAGGTCACGGAACTATGGGATGGTTGGAGTGGAAGGGTCCTTAAAGGGCGTGGAAGCGTGGGGTGGGTTGGGAGGGTCCTTAAAGGTCACAGAACCATGGGATGGTTGGGGTGGAAGGGTCCTGGAGGGGCATGGAACCGTGGGATGGGTTGGGAGGGGCACTGAATATCACAGAACTATGGGATGGTTGGGGTGGGGGGGTCCTTGAAGGATGTGGAACCACGGGGTGGGTTAGAAGAGTCCTTCAAGATCACAGAATTATGGGATGGTTGGGGTGGAAGGGTTCTGGAAGGGCGTGGAACCATGGGATGGGTTGGGAGGGTCTTCGAAGGACGTGGAACTGTGGGGAGGGTTGGGAGGGGCACTGAATATCACAGAACCAAGAAATGATTGGGCTGGGAGGGTCCTGGAAGGGCGTGGAACCATGGGTTGGGTTGGGGGGGTCCTTAAAGACCATAAAGTAATCAAACGTTTGTGCCAAAAGGGTCCCGGCAGACCACAGAACTCTCTCCGTACCTCTGCGCAGCGGCAGCAGTTTGTTCTCCAGCACGTCCCGGGCGTCCGTGCCCTCGTCCATCAGGTCCAGCTTGGTGATCACACCGATGGTCCGCAGGCCTGCAAACGAGCCATCAGACGGCCCCCAACCAGTCCGCAAAGGGACCCCAAACCAGTCTGCAACTGGGACCCCAACCAGTCCGCAACTGGGACCCCAACCAGTCTGCAACTGGGACCCCAAACCAGTCTGCAACTGGGACCCCAAACCAGTCTGCAACTGGGACCCCAACCAGTCCGCAACTGGGCCCCAAACCAGTTCGCAACTGGGCCCCAAACCAGTCTGCAACTGGGACCCCAAACCAGTCTGCAACTGGGACCCCAACCAGTCCGCAACTGGGCCCCAAACCAGTCCGCAACTGGGACCCCAAACCAGTCTGCAACTGGGACCCCAACCAGTCCGCAACTGGGACCCCAAACCAGTCCGCAACTGGGACCCCAAACCAGTCCGCAACTGGGCCCCAAACCAGTTCGCAACTGGGACCCAAACCAGTCCGCAACTGGGCCAACTGATGACAACACTGGCAGAAATTCGGCACAAATTTGGCCAAAATCAGATAAACTCATTCAAACTGGGCCCAAACTCAGTCAAACTGGCGCCAAACTGGGCAAATCTGGCCCCAAACTGGGCCAAACTGGGCAAATCTGGCCCCAAACTGGGCCAAACTGGGCAAATCTGGCCCCAAACTGGGCAAATCTGGCCCCAAACTGGGTCAAACTGGGCAAATCTGGCCCCAAACTGGGCCAAACTGGGCAAATCTGGCCCCGAACTGGACAATACTGGCCCCAAACTGGGTCAAACTGGACAATACTGGCCCCAAACTGGGTCAAATGGGGCAAAACTGAGCCTACGTTAGGCCCAGACTGGACCTACACTGCACCAAACTGTGCCTCAACTCCGAGGGCAGCACTGGCCAGACGTTGGGACAAACTGGGTACAAACCGGGTACAAACTGGGTACAAACTGGGCCAAACCGGGCCGATCCCGAGGCGCTCACCCTGCGGATCCACCTCCTTGGCCATCTTGAGCGCGTCCGAGTTGGCCAGGTCCATGTTGGCGGGCGTGACGGCGAGGATGAGGCTGCTCTCGCGGCCAATGAACTGCAGGATCATGTCGCGGATCTGGTACTCGATGTCCTGCGGCTGGTCGCCCACCGGCACCTTGGTGATGCCGGGCAGGTCGATCAGCGTCAGGTTCAGCACTGCGGGCACACGGAGGCGTCAGCGCCGGGGGGAGGAGCCCGCTGCCCCCAGGACCCCCGGGGCAGCCCCCATTTCCCTTCAGGACAACCCATTTCCCTCAAGACCCCCAGAGCAGCCCCCATTTCCCTTCAGGACAACCCATTTCCCTTCAGGACCCTGAAAGAAACCCCCATTTCCCCTTAGGAACCCCCATTCACCCTCAGGACCCCCAGAGCAGCCCCCATTTCCCTTCAGGACAACCCATTTCCCTTTCGGACCCCCAGAGCAGCCCCCATTTCCCTTCAGGACAACCCATTTCCCTTCAGGACCCTGAAAGAAGCCCCCATTTCCCCTTAGGAACCCCCATTCACCCTCAGGACCCCCAGAGCAGCCCCCATTTCCCTTTCGGACCCCCAGAGCAGCCCCCATTTCCCTTCAGGACAACCCATTTCCCTTTCGGACCCCCAAAGCAGCCCCCATTTCCCTTCAGGACTCCCCCTTTCCCCTTAGGATCCCCCCATTCACCCTCAGGACCCCCAAAGCAGCCCCCATTTCCCTTCAGAACCCCCCCTTTCCCCTTAGGATCCCCCCATTCACCCTCAGGACCCCCAGAGCAGCCCCCATTTCCCTTCATGACAACCCACTTCCCTTTTGGACCCCCAGAGCAGCTCCCATTTCCACTTCAAAACCCCCAATTTCCCTTCAGGACCCCCCCTTTCCCCTTAGGATCCTCCCATTCACCCTCAGGACCCTCAAAGCAGCCCTCATTTCCCGAGGACCCCCCCAGTTTCCCTTCAGGGCCCACAGAACAGCACCCATTTCCTTTTAGGATCCCTCATTTCCCCTCAGGCGCCCCCAGTTTCCCTTCAGGGCCCCCAGAGCAGCCCCCAGGACCCCCGGAGGAGGCGGCCCCTCTGACCGTGCGGCGAGTAGACGCGGAGGTTGATGGGGATGGGGGAGATGCCCTTGTTGGTGCCCGTCACCCGGTCGGTCTCCGCTTCGATCTCCTGCCGCACCTCATCGAAATCCGTGAACTTTTTGGATTTGCAGTGCAAAAATTCGGCATATTCTGAAGACAGCGGAGAGGAACGGAGCGTTATCGGGGAGGGATGGGGTGAGAGCGGCGCTGGGGACACCTCAGTGCCACCCAAAGGAAGCAGAATTTGGGGCGAAAGGCGCCCGCAGAGAGGCCGTACCTGTCTTGGAGAAGATGAGCTGCAGGATGAGCGGCCGCCGGGTGACGATGCCGGAGCCGCGGGGAAGGAAATCCCTGCAGGGATGGAAGGACACGCGCTGGGTGACATCCGGGACACGGCACGCCGACCTCACGGCGATTTTACGAGGGGGAGCGGCACTTTATGGCTGCACTGAACGGGAGCAGCCCCAGCGTCACCGTCCCCAGGCACGCACCGCGGCCACACCGGCGCGGCGCTTCCTGCACAACCGGGCCGGCGGGTTTGGGAGCCAAGAAGTGCCCAGGGCAGCACCCAGCACGGCCCTGAGCTGGGAGCCCAGTCCTGGACCCAGTGCTCCTTACTGGGAGGAGGAGCACTCCGTGTCCCGCTGGTTGCGCTCTGGGTGACACAGCCCAGATCCCATTGTCCCTCCTGGCCGCCAGGGCACACTGCTGGCTCGTGGTCAGCCACTGTGCCAAGTGTTGGCCAGCACTGCCCAGCGGAACGTCCCCGACCCTTCTGGCCACCAGACCTCAGAGCTGCTCATCCCCAGAGCTCAGCTCTGTGCTCCCCCCGTGCAGGTCGCTGGGCCCCGCTGTCCCCGTCCTCCCCAGAGCCGCTCCGTGCATCACACAGCAGCCAGGACCGGGCTTCCCAAAGCCCCACGATTCCACCGCTCAGAGCTCCG
This sequence comes from Oreortyx pictus, assembly GCA_036925125.1. Taxonomy (NCBI): domain Eukaryota; kingdom Metazoa; phylum Chordata; class Aves; order Galliformes; family Odontophoridae; genus Oreortyx; species Oreortyx pictus. Next base: position 37,852 of record JAUPFR010000160.1, on the reverse strand, counting down.
GGATGGGGTCTCTCCCCATTCCCCCTCCCCCAATTCAGCTCCCAAAGCACCCACAATTCAGGGAGAAACTCACAGAATCCTACTGCAAAAAAAAAAAAACCCAAATCCAGACCCTGAAACCCCCACAATTCCGCTCCCGAACCCCTCCGACGTTTGACTCTCCGCAACACCCAAAACTCCAACAAAACCTCCAGGAATCCACCCCCCCAACCCCCGGGATCCCGCTCCCCGGACCGCACGGGACTCAGACCCCAAACCCACAGGATCCCGCTCCCCATAATGCCCCATTGAGGCCGGGCTCCCGTGGCCGTGCTCCCACAACGGCCCTATTGTCACTGCAGCGCTCCGTGCCCGGCTCCGGGGCCGCCCCTACTGCAGCTGTGGGGTCACTGTTCCACCACTTGTGCACTCCACACTCTCCCCCCGTTCCCATTCTCCCATCCCCACCGCTCTCTTCCCATTCCCAGTCTCCCATTCCCATCGTTCTCACCCCATTCCTCCTCCTGTTCCCACTGCTCTTCCCTTTTTCCAGTCCCTATTCCCATCACCCTCTCCTCATCCCCATAACTGCCTTCCACATTCCCATCACCTTCTCCTTTCCGTTCCCATTGCTCTCTTCCCACTCCTCTCATTCCCACCACTCTCTTCCCATTCCCATCACTCTCCCATTCCCATTCCTCTCTTCCCGTTCCCATTCCCATTTCTCTCTTCCCATTCCCATCACTCTCCCATTCCCATTCCCATTCCTCTCTTTCCATTCCCATTCCTCTCTTCCCGTTCCCGTTCCCATTCCCCTCTTCCCATTCCCATTCCCCTCTTCCCATTCCCATTCCTCTCTTCCTGTTCCCATCACTCTCCCATTCCCATTCCCATCACTCTCCCATTCCCATTCCCATTCCTCTCTTCCCATTCCCATTTCTCTCTTCCCATTCCCATCACTCTCCCATTCCCATTCCCATCCCTCTCTTCCCATTCCCATTTCTCTCTTCCCGTTCCCATTCCCATTCCCCTCTTCCCATTCCCATTCCTCTCTTCCCGTTCCCATTCCACTCTTCCTGTTCCCATTCCCACCCGCAGACCCCACACTCCACTTCTCCTCTGTCCCCTTTGCTCTCAGGCAGCTCCAGCTCTGCCTGCAGACCCAGCACCCGCTCGATGCCACGATCGTTAGCACAGCTCGTTAGCGCTGACCTCATCACCCAACCCAGCAGCGCAACGAGGTCGGGGCCGCCCGTCCCGAACCCACATATCACAATAATCACAGCCACAATCAGCGCTGTGAGGACATTAGGACCACCCCATCCCATCCCATCCCATCCCATCCCATCCCGTCTTGTCCCATTTCATCCCATTCCATCCCATCCCACCCCACCCCATCCCCACATATCGCAATGATCTCAATTATAGCAGCCACAATCTGTGCTGTGGGGACATCAGGACCAACCCATCCCATCCCACCCCATCCTGTCCTATTCCATCCCATCCTGTCCCATCCCCCACCCCACCCCACCCCCACCTATCGCAATGATCTCAATTATCGCAGCCGCAATCAACCCTCGTTATCTCCGCCCGCCACTTCCACGGGTGTGTGTGCCATTGTAGGGCACCGCGGGCAGATGATGTCACGCTGCATGTGACCCACTGTCTGCAAGGACACCCTGCATGTAATTACCCGGCGGTTAATGAGCAAGCGTCGTTAGCCACGCAACCATCCCCGCCATGCTGGGAAACGTGGGACGGGACAGCACAGAGAGCCCCAAATGCCCCACAGAAATGGGGCAGAAATGGGGCACCGCAGCGAATTCGGGGTAAAAACCGTCCCCACATCGCCCCACATCGCCCCACACTGGGGGGGGAGCGGGGTCTGGGGCTGAAAAAATGCCCCAAGTGTTGGGGAAATGTCAGCTCTGCTGAGACCAACGCAACCGCCCCAAATGGGGGAGGGGGTGGGAACGGTGTTGGGGTCGGCGTTGAGGGACCAAAAGGGCCCAAAATGTGAAAATGTGGGGGGAAACGTGGGGAAAATGTGGGGGTCAGGGGTGTGGGAGCCAGAAATGCTGTAAGGTGAGGGAAAATGGGGAGGTTTGGTGGCGAGGGGCAAAAAGGGTCGGGAAATGGAGTGGGTATGGGGCTGGGGAGCGAAATGAAGGGAAAACGGGGAGGAAAAGTGTGGTTTGGGACCAAAAGATAACCCTGTAAGATGAGAAAAAGCGGTGACCAGCCCCAAAACATGAGCAGGAATCGTAGTTAATTATAAAGCGTGAGGAAAGAGGGGCGGTTTTGGGGCCGTGGAGAATAAAACCCTTAAGGTGTGAGGAGCAACGGCAGTTAATCCCAAATTATGGGGAAAAAGGGGCGGTTTTGGGGCTGCAGAGCCAAAAAACCCCGAACTCTGAGGTCAAGTGGGGGGAGTTCAGCGCTATGGAACCAAAGGAAACCCCAAAACGTGAGGAAAAGTGGAAATGAACCCCAAACTGTGAGGAAAAGTGGTGGTTTAATGCTTTGGGGTCAAAAAAACACAAAGAAAATGTGAGGAAAAAGTGTCGGTTTTGGGGTTCTGGAGCCAAAAAACCCCAAATTCTGAGGGAAGAAACGGCGGTTTTGGTGTATGCAGCCAAAAAATATCCATTGATGTGAAGAAAAGTGGTGGTTCTGGTGCTACAGAACCAAAAAATATCAAAATATGAGGAAAAAGTGACAGTTTTGGTGCTGTGGAAAAGCCCAAAGTAAGAGGAAAAGTGGTGGTTAGCCCCAAAATATGGGGAAAAAGTCATAGTTAACCCCCAAATATGAGGAAAAGTGGCAGTTTTGGGGCTGCAGAGGAAACAAAGCACTGAAAATATGAGGAAAAAGTGACAGATTTGGGGTTGTGGAGCACCAAAAAAGCCCAAAACGTGAGGAAAAGTTGTATTTAATCCCAAAAGGTGAGGAAAAAGTGGTGGCTTTGGGGCTGCAGACCACAAAATAACCCCAAACGTGAGGAAAAGCGGTGGTTCAATGCTTTGAAGTCAAAGAACCAAACAAAATATGAGGAAAAAAGTGGTGGTTTTGGGGCTGTGGAGCCAAAAAGTCTCAAAACTTGAGGAAAAGTGGTGGTTAACCCCAAAATATGGGGAGAAAGTGGCGTTTTTGGGGCTGGGGAGCGAAGAAATGCATACGTGTGTGCGTATATATGGATAAAAGTGGTGGTCTGGGGCTGCAAAGTAAAAAAAAAGACAGCAAAATATGAGGGGAAAAGGGACAGATTCAGTGGTGTGGAGCAAAAATAGAACGAAATGTGAGGAAAAAAAAGGGGTGGGCTTGGTGATGTGAAGGAAAAAATAACCCTAGGATGAGAGGAAAACGGGTATTAACCCCAGAAATGGGGAAAAAAAAGGGTAATTAACCCCAGAACGTGGGGAAAAGCTGTAGTTAACACCAAAATCTGAGGGGAAAAAATGGTGGTTTGGGTGTAGTGACGCCAAAAATAATGTTTTTATGTGAGGAAAAATGGTTTTGGTGCTGTAGAGCAATAAAAAAAAACCCAGAATATGAGGAAATAGTGACAGGTTTTGAGGTGCTGAGGCAAAATGTGAGGAAAAAGTGGTGATTAGGGGTCTGTAGAGCAAAAAAACCCAATAAAATAGTGACAGTTTTGGGGCTGGGGAGCTCAGAAAAGCACAAAATGTGAGGAAAAGTGATGGTTTTGGGCTGGGAAACAAAAAAAAACACCAAAATATGAGGAAATGTCGTAGTTAATCCCTAAAATATGAGGAAAAGTCATCGTTAACCCCAAAGTGTGAGGAGAAGCGGCAGCTTCGGTGTGATAAACCTTTAAGTGCATATATCTGTGTGAGAAAAAGTGGTGGTTTTGGGGCTGTGGAGGAAAAAGAACACCAAAACGTGAGGAGAAGTGGTAGTTAATCCCAAAATGTGAGGAAATTGTGACAGTTTTGGTGCTGGAGAGGCAAAATGTGAGGAAAAAAGAGTCGGTTTTGGGGTTGTGGAGACAAAAAAAACCCCAAATTGAGGTAAAGCGGCAGTGCGGACAGCCGTGAGAAAAACCCAAAAGGGGGAGGGACATTGCTAATTAACACCCAAAGATCAGGGAAAGAGTTAATTAACACACCCTAAAATGAAGAAAAGCATTAATTAACCCCCCAAAAATCAAGAGAAGCGTTAATTAACCCGCAAAAAATGAGGAGAAGGGTTAATTAACTCCCCCCAAAAACGAGGAGAAGCGTCAAGTAACCCGCAAAAACTGAGGAAAAGAGTTAATTAAGCCCCCAAAAAAGAGGAGAGGGGTTAATTAACACCCCCAAAATGAGAAGCGTTAATTAACCCCGCAAAAAATGAGGAAAAGCGCTAATTCACCCCCGGAAAATGAAGAGAAGCGTTAATTCACCCCCCCCCCCCCAAAATGAGGAGAAGCGTTAATGAACCCCCCGAAAAATTAGGAGAAGCGTTAATGAACTCCCCCAAAATGAGGAGAAGCGTTAATTAACAACCCCAAAATGAGGAGAAGCGTTAATGAACCCGCAAAAAAATGAGAAGAAGCGTTAATGAACCCCCGAAAAATGAGGAGAAGCGTTAATGAACCCCCGAAAAATGAGGAGAAGCGTTAATGAGCACACCCCAAAATGAGGAGAAGCGTTAATGAACACCCCCAAAATGAGGAGAAGCGTTAATGAACACCCCCAAAATGAGGAGAAGCGGCGGTTTCGGAGCCAAAACATAAACAAAACGCCGGAGCTGAGGCGAGGCGCACACGGAACCGAATCGGAAGGAAATAAAGAGCCGGAAATTGGGCGGAAGAGCGCGGAAGCGGCGCCGGACCCCCCCCCTCCCCACCCCCCCCAATCCCCGCCCCTCCCCCCCCCCCCCCCCCGCCGCACCCACCGCCCCACGAAGTTCTCCAGCACGGAGCTCTTCCCCGCGCTCTGCCCGCCCACCACGGCGATCTGCGGCAGGTCCAGGTGGCAGCTCTGCCCGATGGAGCTGAAGGCGTCCTGCAGCTTGTTGACCAGCGGGATCAGCTCCTCCATGCCGCGGTTCCCCATGGCGGCGGGGTCGGGGGGGGGGGGGGGAGGGGGGGGTCCTCCTCACTGCGCCCGCGGCGGCGGCGGCGGCGGCGGCGGCGGCGGAGACCAAACTTCCCCTCCGCGGAACCTCATCCGGCCCCCGGGGCGCCGCTCGGGATGCCCCGCCCCGCTCCGCTGGTCTCGCGCCGCCGTTGGGGCGGTTCGGACGTCGCTCAGCGAAGACCGTCGTTGTGATTGGCGGAGCGCGCTGTCACTCCTACTGGAGGGCGGGTCGAAGCCGTCGCGCCCGCCCCTATTGTCTTATTGGTCGAGCGTTACGTCGCTCACTGCGATCAGCCAATGGGGAGCGGCGTTTCTCTGTCAGCTGAGGTGCGATACAGCCGCGCCCATCCCTCCTCCCCCCCCGCCCGCGACGTCCGTCCCGCCCTCCTATTGGTGGACGCGCCTGCCGCTCCACACGGCGAGCCAATCGCTGCCGCAGCGCTACGCCCGCCCCTCTCCTCCCGCTCTCTTTCTCATTGGACAAACTGCCCGCCGCTCCGCCGCCTTACCCAATCCAGACGGAGGGAGGGCGGGCCGCGAGCAGTCATACGTGAAACAAGCTGCCAATCATGAGATCGAGCAGCTGATTGGCTCACGGAGTTTCCGGGGAGAAAGAAAGAGGGAATTCTGTCAGCATTGAGCGCTCCAAAGCGGGAACGGGAGGGAGGGGGGGGGGGATCCTCTTGGGGGGGGGGGGGCAAAAAGCTCAGGAGGGGGTTCGCGAGTGCACGAAGGGGACGTTGCGAGCGCTCCGGGGACCGCAGCGGGAACCGCTGTACGGACACGACCCCAACATGGCGGCCGCCGCTGCGGGTTACGGGCGACTTCCGGCTCGGCGTCCGGGAGCGCTCGTGACGTTGGCCGGAAGCGCCGCCGGACGCGCGGCGGTTTGACGCGACCCGAAGATGGCGGCGCCCACCGGGAGCGGCGCGGGGCGCGCTCCGCTGCTCCGCGTGTGTGGCGGAGTGCGGCCACAGCATGGCGCGGGCCGGGGAGCTGCTGCTGCCGCGCGGCGCCGTGCCCTGCCCCGTCTTCATGCCCGTGGGGACCCGCGGCACCGCCAAAGGAATCACCGCGGAGCAGCTGCGGGCGTTGGGCTGCGCGCTGTGCCTCGGGAACGCGTACCACCTCGGGGCCGCGCCGGTGAGCGGAACCGGGCGCGGAAACGGCGCCGGGAAGCGGAAATTCGGGGGTGGAAGTGGGCGGGGGCGCGCGGGGAGGAAGTCCCGCCCACGCGGAGGGCGCGGCGGCGGCGGCCACGCCCACCGGAGCAAGCCACGCCTTCATGCAGATAAGGCCACGCCTCCCACCGTTCTGATTGGTCGTTTCGAAAGGCCACGCCCCTGTGCTGTGACCACGCCCCCCCTCTGTTGGTCACGCCCACCGCGCTTCAGGCCACGCCCCCCGATTTGACCCCCTCCGTTTCCCCCC
>JAUPFR010000160.1:0-31258 GCA_036925125.1 Oreortyx pictus | reverse complement strand
CCCCCAATTCCCCCCCCCCCACTCACTGTATTTGCCCTCGTAGCTGTAGTCGGAGCCGCCCCCCCCACCCCCCCAACCCCCCCAACTCCCCCCCCCCCCCCCCCCACTCACTGTATTTGCCCTCGTAGCTGTAGTCGGAGCCGCCCCCCCCCACCCCCCCCAACCCCCCCCAATTCCCCCCCCCCCCACTCACTGTATTTGCCCTCGTAGCTGTACTCATTGCCACCCCCCCCACCCCCCCCATCCCCCCCCCAATTCCCCCCCCCCCCCCCCCACTCACTGTATTTGCCCTCGTAGCTGTAGTCGGAGCCGCCGGGGGAGCCGTAGGAGTTGCCGTAGGAGCGTAGCTCTGCCCGTAGCCCTTCTGCTTCTGCGGCCCCGCGAAGCCGTACTGGCTCTGCCCGTAGTTGGGCGGCTGCTGCCCCTGGTGGGGTTGGTACCCGGCGCCGTACGCCGCCTTCTGCTGCCCCCCCCCGCCGTGCTGCTGCTTCTTGCCGCCGTGCTTGGGGGGCACCGCGGCCCCGTAGCCGTCCCCGCCGCCCTGGTAGTACGAACCGTACCCCGACGAACCGCCGCCGCCGCCGCCGCCGCCGCCCGCGTTGGAGTGCCCGCCGTTACTGTAGAACTGACCTGGGGGGGGGAGGAGAGGGGTCAGAGTGGGGGGGGAGGGGAAATGGGGGGAGGGGAAAGGGGGAGGGGGAGGGGGGAAGGGGTCAGAGAGGGGGGGAAAACGGGTCGGGGGGGAGGAAGAAAGGGTCAGAGAGGGGGGGAAAGGGGGGGAGGGGGAAGGGGGGGAAAGGGGGGAGGGGGGGGGAGGGGTCAGAGACGGGGGAAAGAGGGGGAGGGGTCAGAGAGGGGGGAAAAGGGGGGAGGAGGAAGGGGGGGAAAAGGGAGGAGGGGGAAGGGGGAAAAGGGGGGAGGGGGAAAGGGTCAGAGAGGGGGGAAAAATGGGTCGGGGGGGGGAGGAAGAAAGGGGGGAGGGGGAAGGGGTCAGAGAGGGGGGAAAAGGGGGGAGGGGGAAGGGGGGGAAAGGGGGGAGGGGGGGGGGAGGGGTCAGAGAGGGGGGAAAGGGGGGAGGGGGAAGGGGGGAAAAGGGGGGAGGGGAAGGGGGGAAAAGGGGGGAGGGGGAAGGGGGGGAGGGGGAAAGGGTCAGAGAAGGGGGGCAGAGGGGAAAGGGGTCGGGGGGGGGTGAGGGGGGGGAAGAGAAAGGGGGGGAAACGGGGGGGTGAGAGAGGGGGGAGAGGGGAAAGGGGTCGGGGAGGGGGGAAGGGGGAAGTGGGGGAAAGGGGGGGGTCAGAGCAGGGGGGGAGGGGGGAAAGGGGGGAGAGCGGCACGGGGAAGGAAGAGGAGAAGGGAACTGTCACAGAGAGAACCGAGTGGGGTGGAACCATCACAGACCCACACGAGTGGGGTGGAACCCGTCAGAGAACCCCCACGAGTGGGGTGGAGCCATCACAGACCCACACGAGTGGGACGGAACCCAACAGAGAACCGCCCAACGTGGACAGAACCCGTCACAGATCCACCCAGGACGAACGGAACCCATCACAGAACTGCTTGAGTGGGACGGAACCCATCAGAGAACACCCCGAGTGGGATGGGACCCATGACAGAGCACCCCGAGTGGGATGGGACCACCCCAGAACACCCCACGTGGGATGGGACCCATGACAGAGCACCCCAAGAGAGATGGGACCACCACAGAACACCCCACGTGGGACGGGACCCATCACAGAATGCCCTGAGTGGGGTGGAACCCATCAGAGAACACCCCGAGTGGGATAGGACCATCGCAGAACACCCCAAGTGGGATGGGACCACCCCAGAACACCCCACGTGGGATGGGACCCATCACAGAACGCCCTGAGTGGGACGGGACCACCACAGACCCACCCGAGTGGGGCGGAACCCACCACAGAACGCCCCACGTGGGATGAGACCACCCCAAAACGCCCCACGTGGGATGGGACCCATGACAGAGCACCCCGAGTGGGATGAGACCACCCCAAAACGCCCCACGTGGGACGGAACCCAACAGAGAACACCCCGAGTGGGATGGGACCCATGACAGAGCACCCCGAGTGGGATGGGATCACCACAGAACGCCCCACGTGGGACGGAACCCACCCCAGAACACCCCACGTGGGATGGAACCCATCACAGAACACCCCGAGTGGGATGGGACCACCTCAGAACCACAGAACAGCCCACGCTGGGACGGACCCCCAGGGACCCCCGGGTCCAACCCCACTGCACCACTCCACGTCCCCGTGGAGCTCCGATTCCGCTCTGACCCCACGTGGAGGACCACGTCCCACCAGTGGGACACCAGTGGGACACCAACGGGACCACCAATGGGACACCAGTGGGACACCAATGGGACCATCAATGGGACCACCAATGGGACACCAGTGGGGACACCAACGGGACACCAACGGGACCACCAATGGGACACCAATGGGACACCAGTGGGACACCAATGGGACACTAGTGGGACACCAGTGGGGCATCAACGGGACCACCAATGGGACACCAGTGGGACACCAGTGGGACACCAGTGGGACACCAATGGGACCATTAATGGGACACCAGTGGGACACCAGTGGGACCATTAATGGGACACCAGTGGGACACCAACGGGACCACCAATGGGACACCAATGGGACACCAGAGGGACACCAGTGGGACACCAGTGGGACACCAATGGGACCATTAATGGGACACCAGTGGGACACCAGTGGGACCATTAATGGGACACCAGTGGGACACCAACGGGACCACCAATGGGACACCAGTGGGACACCAGTGGGACACCAATGGGACACCAACGGGACCACCAATGGGACACCAGTGGGACACCAACGGGACCACCAATGGGACACCAGTGGGACACCAGTGGGCGCTGAGGAGCGGTTGGGGGCAGCGCTGCTCTCCCTCGGACGGCGCAGGACCGCCCAACCCCACCGAGCGCCGGCCCCACGCGTTCCCCGTCGCCTCCACACCGAGAACCGCCACGCGGTTCGTTACAGAGGGTAACGAGGGTTAATTAGGACTAGTCGTCCCCGCGGCTCGGTCCTCCCGCCACGCACCCAACGCCCGCCATTTATTCACAGCTCCAATCGATACAAAACCGCCGCGGATGGGGACAGAGGTGATCCTAAAAACGCTCCGGGATCGCTCCGCTTTCCGCCGCCGCCGTTTGTTGGGGGTTTTTTAAAGGCTAAAAAGGACCGCAGAGTGCGGAACTGAAGGGCACAGCCCCCCCACCCCCCCCCACACTGACACTATGGGGCTTTGGGGGGCGGAGAGGAAAAGGTTCGGTTTGGAGGGCAACGCTTTGGGACCGTCTAGGAAACCCCGAACCCATCGGAGCCGTAGCAGTCTGTGAAAAAGTCACCTACGAGAGGGGGAGACAGCGGGGGGGAGCGCGTCAGGAGCGCCGCATCGCTCCTGCCCACCCCAAACCGACCCTCCCCTTCCGAACACCGACGGTGTGGGGCGCTGGGGGGGGGGGGGGGTGCTGTGGGGCGGACCCCCAACACGCGCCTCTGGGCTCCAAGCGGACGAACGCCAAAGTGTCCCCACTGCGGGGGGGGGGACGCGTGGCCTCTCCGTCACCCCCCCCTCCAAAAGGACGGCGGAGAACAGCAACAGAAGACACAAAGAGCGCTCCCCCCCCCCCCACCCCCCCACCCCACAGGACCCCCGGGGGGGCTGAGGGGCACTTACTGTATCCCGCCGTGGCCGAGTTCCCCCCGTAGCCGTAGCTCCCGTAGCCGCCGCCTGCGGGACAGCGCAGCGCTCAGGTATGGGGACAACGCAGCGATCCCTTCAACGTTTGGGGCCGGGGGGGGGAAATGGGGGGGGAAATGGGGGCCTGGGGCCCATGGGTGGTGGGGGAGAGGCCTCACCTGCGTTCATGTAACCGCCGTGGTTGCCCCCGTAGCCGCCCCGGCCTCTCCCGCGGCCTCGCATGTTGCCGCCCCGGCCCCGGCCGCGCATGTTGGGCGGTGGGGGGACGTCGTTGTGCATGGGACCCCCCATCCCAAAACCCGGGTTGTGCTGCTGCAGAGAGAGACACGGGAGGGGTTGGGTTGGGTTGGGTTGGAGGGGTCCTTGAAGGTCACAAAGTCAACAAATGGTTGCATTGGGTTGGGGGGATCCTTGAAGATCAGAGAGTCAACAAATGGTTGAGTTGGGTTGGGTTGGGTTGGGAGAGTCCTTGAAGGTCACAGAAACATGGCGTGCTTGGGTTGGAGGGGTCCCTGAAGGTCACAGTCAACAAGTGGTTGGGTTGGGTTGGGTTGGAGGGGTCCCTGAAGGTCACAGAGCTATGGAATGGTTGGGCTGGGTTGGGTTGGGTTGGGAGAGTCCTTGAAGGTCACAGAAACATGGAGTGGTTGGGTCAGATGGGTCCTTGAAGGTCATAGAGTCAACAAATGGTTGGGTTGGGTTGGGAGAGTCCTTGAAGGTCACAGAAACATGGAGTGGTTGGGTCAGATGGGTCCTTGAAGGTCATAGAGTCAACAAATGGTTGGGTTGGGTTGGGAGAGTCCTTGAAGGTCACAGAAACATGGAGTGGTTGGGTCAGATGGGTCCTTGAAGGTCATAGAGTCAACAAATGGTTGGGTTGGGTTGGGAGAGTCCTTGAAGGTCACAGAAACATGGAGTGGCTGTGCTGGTTGGGTTGGGTTGGGTTGGGTTGGGTTGGGGGGGGGTCCTTGAAGGACACAGAGCCGTGGAACGTTGGGTTGGGGGAGGTCCCCGAAGGTCAAAGAGTCATGGAATGGTTGGGATGGGTTGGGGGGGGGTCCTTGAAGGACACTAAGCCATGGAACACTTGGGATGGGGGAGGTCCTTGAAGGTCAAAGTCACGGAACGTCGGGTTGAGTGGGTCCTTGAAGGTCACAGCACCACGGAAGTGCCGGGCAGAGCCCCGGGGGTCACCCCACGGCCCCCCTCACCTTCACGGCAAACTTGGGCCCCCCCCTGGCGGGCAGAGGAGCCCTCTTCTTCTTGTTCTGCTCGATGGCGACGGGAGCGTCCGGGAAGAGCTTCTCCAGCGCCGCCAGCGCCGCGTACGCCTTGGCCACTTTCTTGTTGGACCCGGCCCCCTGGAACTTCTGCCCGTCCACCTCCACCTTCCCAGGGGACAGAGGGTCAGAAAAGGGACTCAGAATCCACCGCCAAACGCGGCACCTCCAGGAGAGGCGTGGGAGCAACTCCCAGAGCCGTGGGGCGGCGGGATACGGGGCGGGGGAGCTCCCCCCAAAACCAGTGGGGTGAAGGTGTGGGGGTTGGAGGATTTCTCCTCCCCAAAGGCATTGGGGTGAAGGTGTTGAGGTTGGAGAAGACCCCCCCCCAAGTCCATGGGGCTGTGGGGATATGGGTTGGAGGAGCTCTACCCCCAGAGCTGTGGGGCTGTGGATATTTGGGTCGGAAGAACTCTCCGTGTTGGGGTGAAGGTGTTGGGGTTGGAAAAGATCCTCCCAAATCCATGGGGCTGCGGGGATATGGGTTGGAGGACCTCTCTCCAAAGCTGTGGGGCTGTGGGGTTAGGGGTTGGAGAAGCTCTGCCCAAAGCTATCAGGGTGAAAATGTTGGGGTTGGAGGAGCTCCACCCCAAAGCTGTGGGGCTGTGGGGATATGGGTCGGAGAAGCTCTCCTCCCCACAGCTGTGGGGCGGGCGCTTCGGGGGCACCGACCTCCATGACGAAGCGCTTGTCGTGGCTGCCGCCCGTCTCGGAGATGAGCTCGTACTTGAGCCCGCGCCGCTTCTCGTTCAGCTCCATCACCGGGTTCTTGCCGTGCTTGGTCAGGATTGGTCCCTGCTGCTTCACGTTCTGCCGCACAGCACCGCGTCACAGCCGGCTCCCAACCATCTGCTTCCAGCCCCACAGCGCCCCACCGGACCCCCCGAGTGCCCCATCGGACCCCAACACTACACCAGATCCCCACAGCCCCACTGGGCGCTCACACTGACCCTCCAGACCCGAACACTGCCCCTCCAGACCCCCACAGTCCTAATCAGACCCCCACACTGCCCCACAGAACCCCAACACCGCTCCTCTGGACTCCCAACACCCCACAGGACCCCCACACCCCATTGGACCCCAACACCACCCCTCCGGACCCCCCCAGTCGTACCAGACCCCCATACTGCCCCACAGATCCCCAACACCGCTCCTCTGAACCCCTACACCCCACTGGACCCCAACACCGCCCCTCCAGACCCCCACAGTCGTACCAGACTCCCACACTGCCCCGCAGAACCCCAACACCGCTCCTCTGAACCCACGGGACCCCCACACCGCCCCTCCAGACCCCAACACCGCCCCTCTGGACCCCCACCTCTGAGGTCTGATCTGAAGGGGGGGAAGCGGCGCTGGGCGTCGACACCGCTTCCACCACGGGCGGAGGAGCAACCACCACCGGCTTCTGCTCCGTCTCCTCCGCCGACTCATCGCCTTTGCTGGATTCTTTGCCCTCCGCTCCCGTGGGTAACCCCATATCCTGCAGCACCTGCACGAAGGAGGACGGCGTTCCACCACTGTTGGGGCGGAAGGTCGGAAGGGTGCGATCCCCGTGGGCAGAACCACGGCCCCACAACTCCAGAGCTCCCCCAGTTCTGCTGTAGTTCACAGTCTGCCACAAGCTGGGTGGGCCAGGACACCCCTGGTCCTTTTGGCCACCACGGCACAGTACTGACTCGTGGTCAACCCTCAGTCAACCACTGGTCAACCGTTGGCCACCGGAGTGACACTGCACCTCTTGGCCACCGTGGCACGCTGCTGGCTCGTGGTCAACCCTAGGTCAACTGGTGGCCAACATTGGCCATGGCCACAAAGATAAACTCACTGCTGGCTCACGTCAACCATGTGGCCAACGGTTGGCCAACCGTTGGCCACCGGTGCACCCCAGTCCCTTTTGGCCACCACGGCACGCTGCTGGCTTATGGTCAACCCTTGGTCAACCAGTGGCTATGGCCACAAAGACACACTAATGGCTCTCACCCAATCAACTGTTGGCCAACCGCTGGCCACTGGTGCACCCCAGTCCCTTTTGGCCACCACGGCACGCTGCTGTCTCGTGGTCAACCCTTGGCCAACCGGTGGCCAACACTGCTCTCGGCCACAAAGGTACACCCTTGGGTCACAGACAACTGTCGGCCAACTGTTGTCCACCAGGACACCACCGTCCCTCTCGGCCACCACGGCACAGCGGCGGCTCCTCCCCCCGCGGTGCCGCTCCGCGCTCACCTTCACGGCCACGTGCAGCTTGGCCGTCTTCTTGGACGGCCCCGACGCCTCGAAGGTGCTGCCGTCGATTTCCACCGACATGGTGAAGATGGGCGCGTGCACGGGGCCGGTCTGCGACACCAGTTTGTACTGCAGGCCGGGTTTGAGCTGGTTCAGCTTCATCAGCGCGTTCATGGCCTGCGGCGGCTCCACCTTCTCCTCTGCACGGGAGAAGCGGCGTCGTGGCGCGGCCGTTGCCTCCTCCGCCCGCGGCGCAGCCCGGGGACCGCCGGTACCCACCTCTGGTCGCCTCTATACCTTTTTTCTGAATCTTCTTCTTCTTTTTGCTGGGGGACTTCTCCTCCCCGTCCTCCTCCATGGGGCGCTTCATCGGGGTGACGGCGTACGTGGTGCTGGGGGGGATCTGGACTGCGGCGGCGGGGAGAGCGGCGCTCAGCGCGGCCGTGCCCGCAGGCGATGGGAAGCGCGCGCGCCACGGCCGCCGGTACTCACCCGTGTAGTCCACGGGGTTCTCGTTCTTTGGTTTCTTGGGCATTTTGGAAGGGAGGGGGTCCATCCCCAGGACTTTGTGCAGGTGGCCGAAGGCGGCGAGCCGCAGCGCGTGCTGCAGAGAGCGGAGGCGGTGACGGGGACGCACGGAGCGCTCCCGCCGCCGCTGCTCCGTCTCGGCAGCGCGTTACCCACCCCTACACGGATCCTCTACAGAGGACCCCTCCGTGGAGCTGTCCGAGCTCGACCCGAGAGACGGGCGGTGGCAGCACAGTCGCTATTTAAAACCTGCATCTCTGCCTCTGCTTGGCCGAGCTACGCGGTCCTTATCGGCGCGGGGCCCGGGGGCATCGCTTGTGACCGCGCCGCACCGAGCTCGTCGGGCGGCCGGGCCACCGCTCCCCAAAACGGGAGTTCAGAGTCAGGCGAACTGAGCAAGTTTTGTAACATCTGGAGGCAAAACTATACCTGAGCACTCTGTGTGATATCTTCCCTTTGTTGTCTGTCTAGATGCCCAATAGCATCAGTGGCTTCTTTTTCACAAGGATCATAAATACCAGAACCATCTGAAGGCAGGAAACAAGGAAGATATGCAGAGAATTATATCCTGGTGCTTCCAGAGACACTAAACTAAGAATTCCCTCGGCAGCCATCAACACTCATCTCTCCAAGAACACCGACTGCCGGGAGCCGGCCGACGTTCTCAGCTCGTCGGGACTCGGTAACGGGGAGCACGAGCCGGGCGCCGCGGGGCGGGGGGGGAGGGCTCGGAGCCGCGCTGACCCCCCCGCCGCGCCGTGGGGCGGCCGTGGGTCCGAGGAGCGGAGCGCTCGCACCGCCCGGGGGGGCTGAGCTCCGCCGGCGGTCCCAGGCGGCGGCGGCGCGCGGTGGGGATGCAGAGAACCACCTAACCTGGCATGACGATCCCCGAGGCGAGGCACTCCAGCACCCGGCGCAGCGCCTCGCCGGCGCCCATGGGCCTGTTGGCGGTGCCGATGGATTTCTCGCACAGCAGCTCCAGAGGCTGGAAGACATTGGGGGAGGGGTGAGAGGCGCGGGGGGAGGCGGTGCCCGCGGGGTCGGGCGGGAGGAGCGCACCGCTCTGCGTTGCACCGAACGCGGCTGCCCCTCCAACCCCCCGGCGGTCCTTCGGAGCAGGACGCTCTTACGGGGCAATCCCGGGATCCTACACGGGGTACGGGTGGGAAGGGGCCTCCGTGGGTGGAGAAGATTGGAATCCTACAGAGGATTTGGGCTGGAAGGGATCTTGAAGATTGGAGAAGATTGGAAGGGGTTGGGTTTGGGTGGGAAGGGTCCTCGATGGGTGGAGAACCTTAGAAAGGGTTTCCATTTGGGTTGGAAGGGTCCTTGAAGGTTGGAGAAGATTGGAAGGGGTTGGGTTTGGGTGGGAAGGGTCCTTGAAGGTTGGAGAACATCAGAATGGGTTGGGTTTGGGTTGGAAGGGTCCTTGAAGGTTGGAGAACATCGGAATGGGTTGGGTTTGCGTGGGAAGGGTCCTTGAAGGTATTAGAACCATGGAATGGGTTGGGTTTGGGTGGGAAGGGTCCTCGATGGTTGGAGAACATTGGAATCCTACAGAGAGTTTGGGTTGGAAGGGTCCTTGAAGGTATTAGAACCTTGGAATGGGGTTGGGTTTGGGTTGGAAGGGTCCTTGAAGGCTGGAGAACGTTGGAATGGAATGGGTTGGGTTTGGGTTGGGCTGGAAGATCCTTGAAGGTTGAAGAACATTGGAATAGGTCTGGTTTGGGTCGGAAGGGTCCCTGAAGGTTGCAGAACCTTAGAAAGGGTTTGAATTTGGGTTGGAAGGGTCCTTGAAGGTATTAGAACCTCAGAATGGGCTTGAGCTGGGGCTGGAAGGGTCCTTGAAGGTTGGAGAACATCAGAATGGGTTGGGTTTGGGCTGGAAGGGTCCTGGAAGGTTGGAGAAGATTGGAAGGGGTTTGAGTTTGGGTTGGAAGGGTCCTTCCAGATTGCAGACCCATGGAATGGGTTGGATTGGAAGGGTCCTTAAAGGTTACAGAACCTTGGAATGGTTGGGTTTGGCTTAAAGGGGTCCTTGAAGGTTGTAAAACCATGGAATGGTTGGGACTGGGAGGGTCCTTCACGGTTAGAGAACCACAGAATGGGTGGGGCGAGTTTGGAAGGGTCCTTCCAGATCGTAGAACGTTGGAATGCACTGGGTTTGGGTTGGAAAGGTCCTTGAAGGCTGCAGAACTTTGGAATGGTTCTGAGACTGGGTTGGAAGGGTCCTTGAAGGTTGAAGAACCTTGGGATGGGTCGGATTGGAAGGGTCCTTCAAGGATTTCAAACCTCAGAATGGGTTTGCATTCGTGCTGGAAAGGTCCTGCAAGGTTGCAGAACCTTGGCATAAGTTGGGTTGGGTTGGAAGGGTCCCTGAAGGTTGGAATGGGTTGGAAAGGTCCTTCAAGGTTGGAATGGGTCGGGTTGAAGGGACCTTCAAGGTTGAAATGGGTCGGGTTGAAGGGTCCTTCAAGGTTGGAGAACCGTTAAGTTCTTGGGTAGGAAGGGTCCTTAAAGGCTGCAGAACATCAGAACACCCCGGGTTTGGGTCGGGAAGGCCCTTCAAGGTTGGAGAACCTTGGGTTGGGTTGGGTTGGGAAGGCCCTTGAAGGTTGGAGAACCTTGGGTTGGGTTGGGTTGGGTTGGGTTGGGAAGGTCCTTGAAGGTTGGAGAACTTTGGAATGGATGTGAGCTTGGGTTGGAAGGGTCCTAAAAGGGCACAGAACCTTGGGATACATTGGGTATGAGTTGGAAGGGTCCTTCAAGGTTGGAAAACCTTGGAATGGTTCAAGCTTGGGCTGAAAGAGTCCTTCAAGGTTGGAGAACCTTGGGTTGGGTTGGGTTGGGTTGGGTTGGGAAGGTCCTTGAAGGTTGCAGAACGTTGGGTAGGGCAAGGTCCTTCAAGGCTGCAGAACCTTGGGTTGGGTTGGGTTGGGTTGGGTTGAAGGGTCCTTGAAGGTCACAGAGCCATGGAACCACAGAAGAGGTCGGGTTGGACGTCCTTAGGAACGGCAGGACCACGGGACGGTAATTGGGGTCGGGTTGAAGGGCTCTCAGAGACGAGAGAAGCACAGAAGGGCTTTGGGTTTGGGGCTGGAAGGGTCCTGGAAGATCACAGGACCGCAGAACGGGCAGTGCTTCAGTTGGGAGGGTCCTGAAAGGTCACAGAACCACAGGACCCCGGCACGGTCAGACCGGGAAGGGAGCGCAGGGCCCACCCACGGCTGAGGGCACCTCCAGGAATGGGGCACCCAGAAATCTGGGTTCCCCCCCCCCCCCCCCCAGAGCTCGGAGCTGCTGCCCCTCCTCCCACCGCTGCTCTCCTCCTCCTCCTTCCAAGGTCCTTCCAGGCACCAAAGGGCACCGGGGACACCGACCCCACCCCCGAGCTGCTCCAACCTCCGGCTGCCCCACATCACATCACCTCCAGCCACCCCACATCACCCCACATCACCTCCAGCCGCCCCACATCACCCCACATCACCTCCAGCCGCCCCACATCACCTCCAGTCGACCCACATCACACCACATCACCTTCAGCCGCCCCACATCACCTCCAGTCGACCCACATCTCATCACATCACATCACCTCCAGCATCACACCACGTCACCTTTGGCCACCCCACATCACCTCCAGCCGACCCACATCACATCACATCAACTCCAGCTGCCCCACATCACATCCAGCCACTCCACATCACCTCCAGCTGACCCACATCACATCACCTCCAGTCACCCCACATCACATCACACCACATCACCTCCGGCCGCCCCACATCACACCACATCACCTGCAGCCACCCCACATCACATCACCTCCGGCCGCCCCACATCACATCACCTCCAGCTGACCCACATCACAACACCTCCAGCTGCCCCATATCACCCCCCAGCTGACCCACATCACACCACATCACCTCCGGCCGCCCCACATCACCTCCAGCTGACCCACATCACACCACATCACCTCCGGCCGCCCCACGTCCCTCCTGTGCCGCACGTGGGGCTCCGGGGCAGGGGCGGAGCGGAGGGGGCCGCCCCCCAGCACCCCGAACGGACCCCAGCGATCGACAGAGCGGCATTACCCATCCTCTGAGCGGTGCCCAAGTGGGGACACGGGTACACAGATCTCTCAACACGCGTATGACAATGACGCACGACTTCAGCCCGTTCGCCCTGGCCTGGAACAGGAAGCAAAGCAGACGGCGTTGGATGGCAGCGCCGCGCGGCACACGGTGCTGCCGTGCCGGGAGGGGAAGCGCGGTCCCACGCGGCCGCAACGGTCACGGGGGCTTCCCTGGTTCGTTACCGAGAGCCTCGTTAGCTCGGCACCGGGCCGAGCCCCGAAATGCTTTACACATTTTGCTACTTAAAGACAAAGAGAAAAATGCAAACCTGGAACCACTTGGCGTGCCGCAGTGACGCCAAGGCAGCAAGGCATTTCTGCCTGTCCAGGACGTCCGCGGAGTCGGTGACTGAGAGCGCTTCTAGGCGTGGATGGAATAAGAAGACAAGGCACGGTTTGACCAAGGGGCTTCTGTCCGTGGAGGGGGGACGGGCAGCCCCCTGCGGGCGGCAGAGCTCCGGATCTGGGTTGTTTTCTTTTTTGGGGGGGGGGGGGATGTGGGGCTGTGGGAGATGTTGGGCTCAATGAGAGCGGAGCGCGGTTGGCGGAGATGTGGGAGCACTCCCGGAGGAGCCGGGGGTTGGGGGGGGGGGGGGTTCAGCTGCCCCCCCAGCTCGGTGCTCAGCAATAGTGGGGGCGGGGGGAGAGGGGGTGGGAGCTCCGCCGGGATCCAGGAAGGTCTCAGCCCGGGGGGGGGGGGGGGACTGCCCGGCCCCCGCAGTGACAGACAGCGTCCTGTTGGCCAAAGGTCCAGCGTCCCTACAAGCGACACCTGGAAGGCCGGGCACACGAGGTCAGACAGCAAAGCAGACACAGCAGAGCGGAGCGGGACGCGCTCGGGGCCGGGGGGGGCTCCAAGGTGGGGCCTTCGGGTATGGCCCCCGTGGGGGTCGGAGGGCCCCGAACCCCCAAACGAGGAAAGCGACGGCGGCCAAAAGTCAGCGCTGCTCCAGGGAGCGGAGCTCAGCTCAGAACCGCCCCGGCTCAGCGCGTGCGCCCCACGGCCGAACCCTTTGGGAGCTCCGAGTCCCCCCCATGTCGGCGTGGGGAGCACGGCCACGCGTCGCAGGAACCGAGCGTAAACCCACGGAAAAAAACAGACCCCAAAAAGGGGAAAAAAAATGACGGAGAAAAGCAAAAGGAGCGGAGCAACGCTCGGAAGGCACCGCCCCGGTGCACAGCGTCCGCCTGACATCACCCGCACAGAGACCCCCAACGCCGGCAGTGCCGGAATGGGGCGATAAACGCACTCCTGACGGGGTCTGAGTGCCGAGTGCCGCTCCAGATGGGGGGGAACCGGAACGGAACCGGAGCGGAACCGAACGGAACCGACCAGACGTGGGGGGTCCGGAGTGCCCACGCACGGCCGTACCTCCGGCGAGCTGCTTCTCCATCTCCTCCCGCACCACCGGCGACGTCAGGTGGATGGTGAGCGTCAGCGGCGGCTCCTTGGTGTTCTTGATGACGATGGCGGCGTCCCCGACCGACTGGATGATCTCGTACTTGTCCTCGGTGATGGCCTGCGACGTGCGGCACTGTTCAGCGGCGGCCGGCACGGCGCGGCGCTCACCGGCGCGGCGCTCACCGGCGCGGCACTCACCGCCAGCTGCACGCCCAGGTTGTCGGCCACCTTGTGCAGGAGCTCGGCCGTGGGCTTGTCCTTGCACAGCAGCACCAGCTCCAGGTCCAGGTCGCCCTTCAGCAGCAGCCCCTTGGCCACCAGCCCCACGCGCATCACCCCGCGCAGCGTCCGCGTCAGCTGCTCCGCGGCCTTCGCATCCCTGCGGGGACACCGCACCAGCGCATGGGGACAGAGCGCGTGGGGACACGGCGCGTGGGGACACAGTGTGTGGGAGCACAACATGTGGCAACATGGGGAGCACAGCACGTGGGGACACAGTGTGTGGGGACACGGCGCATGGGGACACTGCATGTGAGGAGCACAACATGTGGGGACACAGCATGTGGGGACACAGCGTGTGGGGACACTGCGCGTGGGGAGCACAACATGTGGCGACATGGGGAGCACAACATGTGGGGACACAGCGCGTGGGGACACAGCACGCGGGGACACAGAGCATGGGGAGCACAACATGTGGGGACACAGCGTGTGGGGACACGGCGCGTGGGGACACTGTATGTGAGGAGCACAACGTGGGGACACAGCGCATGGGGACACGGCACGTGGGGACACAGCGCGTGGGGACACAGCGTGTGGGGAGCACAACACGTGGCGACATGGGGAGCACAACATGTGGGGACACTGCGCGTGGGGACACAGCGTGTGGGGACACTGCACGTGGGGAGCACAACATGTGGCAACATGGGGAGCACAACATGTGGGGACACAGCGTGTGGGGACACTGTGTGTGGGGACACGGCGCGTGGGGACAGAGCGCGTGGGGAGCACAACCTGTGGCGACATGGGGAGCACAGCACGTGGGGACACTGCATGTGGGGACACAGTACGTGGGGACAGCGCGTGGAAATGCAGTGCCTGGGGACGTGGGGAACACAACACGTGGGGAACACAACATGTGGGGGACCCAACACGTGGGGATGTGGGGAACTCAACACGTGGGGAACTCAACGTGTGGGGACGTGGGGAACTCAATGTGTGGGGAGCACAACATGTGGGGACGTGGGGAACTCAAGACATGGGGAACTCAACGCGTGGGGAACCCAATACATAGGAGTGTGGGGGACCCAACGCGTGGGGAGCACAACATGTGGGGATCACAACACGTGGGGATCACAACGCGTGGGGGACCCAACGCGTGGGGATGTGGGGAACTCAACGCGTGGGGATGTGGGGAACCCAACAATCAAAGGTATCAGGAAACCCAATGACCAAACACGTCAGGAAACCCAACGCTCAAAGACGTTGGGAAACACCATACTCAAAAAGTTTGGGTTAACGCTCCAAGACTTTGGGAAACCCAACAACCAAAGACATCGGGAAACCCAACAGCCAAAGACTCTGGGAAACCCAACGGCCAAAGACTTTGGGAAACCCAACAGACAAGAACTTTGGGAAACCCAACGACCAAAGACTTTGGGAAACCCAATGACCAAAGACATCGGGAAACCCAACGGACAAAGACATCGGGAAACCCAACGACCAAAGACTTCGGGAAACCCAACGGACAAAGACATCGGGAAACCCAACGACCAAAGACTTCGGGAAACCCAACGGACAAAGACTCTGGGAAACCCAACGGCCAAAGACTTTGGGAAACCCAACGGACAAAGACATCGGGAAACCCAACGACCAAAGACTTCGGGAAACCCGACGGCCAAAGACATCGGGTTGAAACTCAAAGACTTCGGGAAACCCAAGACACTCAGCACTCAAAGATTCAGGGAATCTGGTGCTCAAAATCCCTCAGGAAACTCAAAGCCTCCAAAGTCCTCCAGGAACCTGACACTGAAGACCCGCTGGGAACCCAATGTGGGGGGGACAAACACGGTGTAGAACCCAAAACCAAAGACCCCTCGGGGAACCCAACGCTCAAAGACGTTGCGGAACTCAATCTTCAAAGACCCCCAGGGCACACAACACTCAAAGTCGTTGGGAAACCCAACGCTCCATGACCCCTCGGAGAACCCAACACTGAAAAACTCAGGGAACCCAACACTGAACTTCTCACAGAACCCAACGCTCATTGGGAACCCAATGCTTGAAGACCCCTTAGGGAACCCAACGCTCATTGGGAACCCAACGCTCGAAGACCCCTTAGGGAACCCAATGCTCATTGGGAACCCACGCTCGCAGACCCCTTAGGGAACCCAATGCTCATTGGGAACCCAACGCTCGCAGACCCCTCGGGGAACCCAACACTGAAAAGCTCAGGGAATCCAACGCCGCACATCTCGAGGGACCCCACGCTGCCTGGTCCTTACCCTCCCTCCTTGTTTTCCTCCTCCGCGGCCGTCTCCATGGCCTCCCCCTCGGGCTGCTCCCCGCCGACCTTCTCCTGCTCATCGATCCAATCGGAGACGGCCTTGAGCGCGCGCTCGGTGTGGGACACCATGTTCTGCACGGCCTCCAGCTCCTCCTGCGTCGGGTACACGGCGCTGTGCTTCGCCATCACGTGGCGGTCGTCGTTCACGAAGATCCGCATCAGGCGCTGCGGGCGGCAACGGGGCGCAGCTCAGCCGCCGCCCCACGGAGAGATGTGGGGTGGAGCCGAGCGGAGCGGACCCCCCCCAATCTCTCTTACCATCGTTTGTCGGCCAACGCCCGTCCGAACGCGCGGGGGGGGGGCTCACAGTGAGCGCAGCAGCGCGGGGAGCCGAGCGTGAGCGCGCGTCCCGACGATCTGCAACGACACAGGGGGTGAGCGGGGTCCCACGGCTCCTCCTCCTCCTCCTCCTCCTCCCGTGCTCCGCTGGGATGCAGACGTGGACGGTGCCATGGGGGGGGGGGGAGGGGACACAGTGGGGGTGACACCACCCTCAGTGTCATGGGGGGGAAGGCAGTGGGGGTGACATCATCCTCAAGGCCATAGGGGGGAGTTGGGGGGGGTGACACCGCCCTCGGTGCCATGGGGGGGATATATTTGGGGTGACACTGCCCTCAGAGCCATGGGTGGGGGGGGGGGACAGTGGGGTGACACCATCCTCGGTGCCGTGGGGGGGGGATATATTTGGGGTGACAGTGTCCTCAAGGCCATACGAGCGAAATGGGGGGGCGACACCATCCTCAGTGCCATGGGGGGGAGGCAGTGGGGGGGACAGTGGGGGGAGACACCATCCTCAATGCCATGGGGGGGATATATTTGGGGTGACACCACCCTCGGTGCCATGGGGGGGGTATATATATGGGGTGACACCGCTCTCAATGCCATGGGGGGGATATATATGGGGTGACACTGCCCTCGGTGCCATGGGGTGGGGGCAGTGGGGCTGACACCGTCCCTCCGCTCCCAAGCACAGAAGCGTCGCTGCCCCCCACCCCACCCTCAGTGGGACAGCACCGCACCCCGGCTCGGGGCGCCCGCCGCAGCAGCTCGTTAGCGCCCGCCGTTAATTGGATCCCGGGCGGCGGAGGGAGGAGCGGATGGGGACGGTGACAGAGCCCCGTGGAACCCGCGCCGCGTCCCCTTCAATCGGACCACCCCGCGCCCCACAGAACCCACTGCTGCCCCTCCTACGACCCCACCGCCACCGTTCCCTTCTGGGATGGGGGGGGGGAGGGCACAGCCCCCGGTGACCCCACATTTTTGGGGGTGAGAAGCGGCGGAATGGGTTCAAAGTTTCGCACTGACTCCGAGTGGAGGAAACGTTCTCTGGGGTAGAGCGGTGATGGAATAAAAGGGGAAATCGGGGCAGAAATGGGGACCGCGGGGGGGGGACTAAAGGGGAGGGGGGGGCACAAGGAGGGGGACCCCAAAGTGCGTTTTGGGGAGAAAAGGGTTTTTACAGCTTTACGGTGTGGGGATGGGGGTGAGCCCGGAGCCCCACGGGGGTGGGGACAGAGAGGGGATGTGGGGGGGGAAAATGGGGGGACACAGGGGGAGACAACTGGGGACACAGTGGGGGGGACGACGACGACACAATGGGGATGGAAAAGTCCCTGTTGGGGGGATGCAATGATGGGGGGGGGGACCCCTTGGGGGGGGGGAGAGGGAACACTCTGTGGGGGGCAATGATGGGGGGAAGAGGGACCCCCTGGGGGGGCAATGATGATGGTAATGATGAGGGGAATACTGATGTGGGGGGAGTTAATGATGGGGGGGGGGGTGGCGGCTGCCGAGAAGGAGGGGGGGGGGGGGGGCACGAAGTTGATGATGGGGCGGAGGGGGGGGCAGTGATGCCGGCAAATGAGTTGGGGGGGGGGGGGGGGGGAGCGGGGCCCTTCGGAGGAGGGATGGGGGGGGGAAGAAGATGGGGAGGGGATGAGGATGGGGGAGGCGGTGACGGTGGCACGGGGGATGGGAGGGGGGGGGTCTCCGTGCTCCAACCCCCCCCCACACCCCCCCCCAAAAAATAAGGGCCGGGGGGCGGCGGCCATTTGCAGCCATACGGAGAACAAAGCGGCGGCGGGAAACGCGCGGGGCCGCTGGGGGGATCCCCTCCTCCCCCCACCCTTCCCCTTCCCACCCCCCCGCCACTCCCCCTCCCCACGAGTGTACCCCACGATCGCCCCCCCCCCCCCCCCCCCCCCCCACATCCGCGCCCCCCTCCCGCTCACCGCCGCCATTTTGTCGCTCCGCACAATGCCCCGCGCGGGGCGGGAGTGTGGGGGGGGGGGGGGGGGGGGGCGGGGAGGGGCCGTGAGAGCGGAGCAGCGCGGGGCCCTCCCCCCTCCCGCCCCCCCTCCCTCCTTCCTCCCCTCCCCCCTCCCCTCCCCTCCCCCCCCCCGCCCCATACCGGGCCCAGCGGCGGGGCCCGGCCCGGCCCAGGCCGCTTCTTCTCGGCCGTTCGTTCCCTTCCGGCTCCTTTCGTTTCTTTCCGCTTCTTTCCGGTGCCCTTCGGGTCCCTCCGCCGCCGTTCGGCTCCGACTGCAGCGCGGGGGGGGCGGGGCCGCCGCCGCCGGGTGGGGGCGGGGGGAGAGGGGCGCGCGGACGGGGGGCGCGGGGCGGGGTGGGGGGAGGGGGGGGGGGGGCGAGAGGGGTGAGGGGGGGGGGGGGATGATGGGGGGGGGACGTCACGTGGAGCCCGGGGAGCCAATGGGAGGGGGGGCGGCGGCGCGCTGCGTGGCGACGTCGCGGTGCGGACGCACGCACGGTTACGCCCACCCGGCGGCGGCGGCGGAGTGCGCAGGCGCGGGGGGGGGCGGAGTGCGCAGGCGCGGGGAGGGAGGGCGGGAAATGAAGGGGCGTGGCTTTTTCTATCGGGGGGGCGTGGTTAGGGAGGGGCGTGGTCTAGAGTTTGGGCGTGGTTTAGGGAGTGGGCGTGGTTTAGAGAGGGGGCGTGGTTTAGAGAGGGAGGGGGCGGGGAAGAGTGGGGGAATTTGGGGACACATGGGGGAATTCGGGGCACAACGCGGCGAATTTGGGGCCGAGGGGACGGGGGGGGGGGGGGGGGGGGGGGAAAGCAGTGCGATCCGGGGGGAAATCGGGCGAGTTTGGGGCAAAACGAGCAGAACTGGGGGAGCAGTGAGGCAGTGTGGGGCTGGAAGGAGCAGCGGGGTTGGGATTTGGGGTCGGGATTTGGGGTCGTCCCGTCCCCCTCCCCCCCCCTCCTTCGCTCCGTCCGCCCCCCAAAAGAACCCCCCCCCCAAAAATAAACCTTTTGCTCCATCACTGTCTCTGTTTTTAATGAGAACCGACAGCGCCGTGCGGATCCCCTTTAGAAAAAGCGCAGAAAATAAAACCCCAAAGTGCCCCAAAACGCCCCAAAAGCCGTAAGAGAACCCCCAAAGGCACAGAGAGCCCCCCCCGCCCCGAGCCCCCCCCCCCCCACCTTAAGGCATCGTCGGTGCTTTGGATTCTGCTCAAAATCCCCCCAATCCACCCCAAAAACGTCCATCCGCCCCCTCCTAATGAGCTCTGTCCTTCACTAATTGCTCCTCCGCTCATTAGGGTGCCCACTGAACCCCAAAGAGCGGAGCCGACACCCCCCTCCCCCCCCCCAACCCGGTCCCATAAGTGGGGGATCCCCCAGTGCCCCGTAACCCGACATGGGGGGCTGCGTGCGGCACTAATTAGCGCTGCGTCATTAACGATGCCGCGGGGTAAAGGGGTGCGGAGCGTGGTCCTACAGATGGGAATGGGAAAATGGGACCTGGGGGGGCAGGGGGGTATGGGGGGGGTGTGGGGAGACATGGAGTGATGGGATATGGAGGGGTACAGGGGGGATGTGCAGTGATACAATATGGGGGGATGTGGGGTGGGGGGGGATCTGGGGGGATGTGATATGGGGGGATGTGATATGGGGGGATGTGGGGTGGGGGGGATATGAAGGGATGTGGGGTGGGGGGATGTGATGTGGGGGCAGATCTGGGGGATGTGACGTGGGGGGATGTGATGTGGGGGGATGTGGGGTGGGGGGGGGATATGGAGGGATGTGATATGGGGGGGATTGGTGGGGGGGATGTGATGTGGGGGAATGTGGGGTGTGGGGGATATGGGGAGACGTGGAGTGCTGTGATACGGGAGGATATGGGGGAATGTGGGGTGGTGTCTATGGGGGGACGTGGAGTGATGTGACATGCGAGGGTGTGGGTGGATGGGGGGTGGGATGGGGGGGACGTGGGGGTTGCGATGTGGGGAGATGGTGTGGGGAGCTGTGGGGCGCTACGCCTCTTTGTTCCTCTTCTTGAGCAGTTTGCGCAGCTCCGGGGACATGAAGTACGGCTTCTCCGCAGAACCGTCGTTGCGCTCCAGGTCCTCCACTGCAACGAGAACCGCCCCACGCGGCCGGGGGGACACGGACAGGGGTCGGTGTGGCCGTGGGGTGGGGGTACGGGGTCATGGATGGGGGGCGGCGTGGTTGTGGGGTCATGGGTGGGGTCGGTGTGGCCATGGGGTGGGGATGTGGGGTCATGGATGGGGGGCGGCGTGGTTGTGGGGTCATGGGTGGGGTCGGTGAGGCCGTGGGGTGGGGTACAGGGTCATGGATGATGGGGGAGGGGGGGGTTGTGGGGTCACAGGGGGTGGTGTGGCTGTGGGGTGGGGATGTGGGGTCATGGTTGGGGGGTGGCGTGGTTGTGGGGTCATGGGTGGGGTCGGTGAGGCCGTGGGGTGGGGTACAGGGTCATGGATGGGGGGCGGTGTGGTTGTGGGGTCACAGTGGGGCGGTGTGGTTGTGGGGTGGGGATGTGGGGTCATGGTTGGGGGGCGGTAAGGCCATAGGGTCATGGATGGGGGGCGGAGCGAAGAGCGAAGGGGGGGGGGAGGAGGAAAGAAAGGAGAAAAAAGGGATATCGGAATCAGTCGCAGCGAGACGGCGTCGACAGCAAAGAGGGGGAGCAGGGAGAGACAGAGAGGCTGTGGGGCAGAGCCGTGGGGCAGAGCCGTGGGGCAGAGCGGTGGGGAACCCCACACAGAGGCGTTGGGGGTGGGGGACGCGTGGCGGTGGCACTCACAGAAGCAGAGGAAGAGGGTGTCCACGCACATCCCGAAGACGCTGAGGAAGCCGTGGGCGATGAGGTAGGAGCCCACCAGCACCGTCTGTGGGGCAACCGCGGCGATGTGGGGCGCAAAGAGTGGGGGGGGGGGGGGGGGGGGGGCAGCGCCCGGTGGGGAACAGCCGATGGGCAACACCAGATGGTCAACAGCCATTGGCCAACACCCAGCGGTCAACAGCAAATGGTCAACGTCCAATGGTCAACGCCCATTGGCCAACGCCAAATGGTCAATATCCAATGGTCAACACCCATTGGCCAACGCCAAATAGTGGTCAATACCCATTGGCCAACGCCAAATAGTGGTCGATACCCATTGGCCAACGCCAAATAGTCAATATCCCACGGTCAGCGTCCATTGGCCAACGCCAAATAATGGTCGATGCCCATTGGCCAACACCAAATGATCACTATCCAATGGTCGATACCCATTGGCCGACAACAAATGGTCAATATCCCACGGTCAGCGCCCATTGGCCAACGCCAAATAACGGTCGATGCCCATTGGCCGACAACAAATGCTCAACACCCATTGGTCAGCTCCCGACCGCCATTTCCCACCGGAACGTTTGCCGGGAACTGTCACGGCGGATCCCTTCGGGTGACGCCCCCCCGTCCCCCCCCCCCCCCCCCCATCCCCCGACCCCACTCACCAGAATGGGCACCCAGTAGTAGTTGAGCACCGGCGCGGTGTCCTCCACCAATTTGATGCGGTGCGTGAAGAAGAAGAAGGCGAGGACCCCTGGCGGGACGATTCCGGGGATGGCAGAGGGGGTCAGCCCCCAAAGTGGGGTCTGGGGGGTCGGGGGGGGTCTTCCCCAACCAATGGGGTCTACAGAGTCCCTTCCCCAACCAATGGGGTCTGGACAGCCCCCCCGTTCAACCAATGGGATTTGAGAAGCATTTGAGAAGCTCCCCGCCCATCCAATGGGATTTGGGATGGCTCCTCCCAACCAATGGGATCTGAGAAGCCCCCTCCCCAACCAATGGGGTCAGGAGAGCCCCCTACCCAACCAATGGGATCTGGGATGGCTCTTCTCATCCAATGGGATCTGAGAAGCCCCCTCCCCAACCAATGGGATCTGGGATGGCTCTTCTCATCCAATGGGATCTGAGAAGCCCCCTCCCCAACCAATGGGATCTGGGATGGCTCTTCTCATCCAATGGGATCTGAGAAGCCCCCTACCCAACCAATGGGATCTGGGATGGCTCTTCTCATCCAATGGGATCTGAGAAGCCCCCTACCCAACCAATGGGATCTGGGATGGCTCTTCTCATCCAATGGGATCTGAGAAGCCCCCTCCCCAACCAATGGGGTCAGGAGAGTCCTCTCCCCAACCAATGGGGTCAGGGATGGCTCTTCTCATCCAACGGGGGCTGGAGAGCGCCCTACCCAACCAATGGGGTCTGGAGAACGCTTGTGGAGCCCCCAGGACCCCCAAGTGCGCCCGCGAGGGCCCCCACGCACCGACGCCGCCCACGATGAGGAGTTTGCCGAGGAAGAGGAGGAAATCGGTGACTTTATCCAGAACGACGACCCTGGGGGCGACAGGGAGCTCAGCGCCCACCCCCCACAGCATCCGATCCCCCATGGGAGATGGGGGACGTGCTCCGGGGGGGGAAGGGGGGTCGGGGGGGGTGGGGATTTTGGGGGTCCTCACCGGATGATGTTCCTCATCAGCAGTGAGAAGGCGTTGCGGGCGGAGGTGCAGAAGTTGCGGCCGTAGATGGCGATCTGTGGGGTGGGGAATGGGGTGGACGGAGGTGGGCGGGGGGTGGGGGAGGGGCAGCACTCAGCCCTTTTGGGGTGGGGAGAGGGAAACCCCACAAAAAACCCCACGGAAACGAGCGGCCCCGTACCATGATGTACGCGTTCCTGTTGAGGAACTTGATGAACTTCTCGAGGCACCAGAAGCAGCACTTGAGGCAGCACAACACGAGCTTGGCCACTTTGTTCTTGGTGCCTACGGGGACGCCGTGGGGCGGGGGGGTGGGCGGCCGGACCCACAGCAACGGCCCTTAAATGGGGTGGGGGGGGGGTGGGGGGGGCAGCCCCACAGCCCCATCGCCCAATGGGAGCACCCACCGCGTGGCCATGCAGCTCCCATTGGGGTGTGCTGTGTTCCCACCGTCCGACCCCACAGAGACCCCAAACTCATCCCGCTGTCTGACCCAAGGAGACCCCAACCCCATCCCCACGAAGACCCCAAACTCGTCCCATTGTTTGTCCCCACAAAGACCTCTTCTCACCGTCTGTTCCCATGAAGACCAGAAATTCACCCCACTCTCCATCCCCCACAACCTCATCCCATTGTCCATCCCCACAAAGACCCCAACCCTGTCCCATTGTCCATCCCCACAGATCCCCTGACCCTGTCCCACTGTCTGTCCCCACAAAGCCCCGACCCTGTCCTGCTGTCCATCCCCACGAAGCCCCCAACCCCATCCTGACCCCATGAAGCCCCCGACTCCATCCCACTGTCCGTCCCCACAAAGCCCCTGACCCTATCCCGTCCCCACAAAGCCCCCAACTCCGTCCCACTGTCCATCCCTACGAAGCCCTCGACCCCATCCCATCCCCATGAAGACCCCAATCCCGTCCCACTGTCCATCCCCACGAAGCCCCCGACCCCGTCCCATCCCCACGAAGCCCCCAACCCCGTCCCATCCCCATGAAGACCCCGACCCCGTCCCACTGTCCGTCCCCACGAAGTCCTCGACCCCATCCCGCTGTCCGTCCCCACGAAGCCCCCGACCCCGTCCCGCTGTCCGTCCTGGGGCACCTTTCAGTCTGTGGTCCAGGTACTCCAGGATGACGCGGATGATCTGCACGATGGCGAGGATCAGCGCCCCAAAGGCGAGCGAGCCGGTGTGGTACCTGCACACCCCGACGGGGGGGAACCCACACCATGTGGGAGGGGGGGCAAAGCCCACACAAAAGAGTCCCCCCCCAGTCATGGGATTGGGATGGAGACCTCCACCAGCGATGGGATGGGGACCTCCATCAGGAATGGGATGGAGAGGTCCCCCAGCGATGGGATGGGGACGGGGACCTCCACCAGTGACGGGACTGGGATGGAAGGAGCCCACCAGCGATGGGATTGGGATGGGGACCCCCACCAGTGGTGGGATGGGGATGAGGACCTCCATCAGGAATGGGATGCGGACCCCACCAGTGATGGGATTGGGACGGAGATCTTCACCGGTGATAGGATGGGGACTCCCATCAGGAACGGGACGGAGATCTCCATCAGGAATGGATGGGGACCCCCCAGCAGTGACGGGGTTGGGATGGAGACCCCCCAACAACGACGGGGTGGGGATGGGAGGAGCCCCCTCTGCGGGGTCGGAGCGTGGTCCTCACCGGAGCGCGCGGCCGAAGGAGGAGAAGAGCGGGAACGCGGGCATGTCGTGCGGCTTGCGGAAGGCCCAGTAGTACGAGGCGAAGGCGCCCGCCAGCGTCACCTGTCCCAGCGCGATGGCGAAGTTGGCGAGCCAGAACAGCATGAACAGGTTGAAGATCTGCAGCACCGTCAGCGAGCGGTGGTACCGCGACTCGCCGCCATAGAACGCAAACAGGCACTGAGCGTCCGAGCACTGCGACAGCGCATCGCTCGCGTTGAACGTCTGCGGGCACAAACAGGGCGGGGAAACAGGGAGGGAAAAACAACAGGGCGGGAAAACAGGGCGGGAAAAACAACAGGGCGGGAAAACAGGGCGGGAAAACAGGGCGGGAAAAACAACAGGGCAGGAAAAACAACAGGGCGGGAAAACAGGGCAGGAAAACAGGGCGGGAAAAACAACAGGGTGGGAAAAACAACAGGGCGGGAAAACAGGGCAGGGAAACAACAGGGAGGGAAAACAACAGGGCGGGAAAAACAACAGGGCGGGAAAAACAACAGGGCGGGAAAAACAACAGGGCGGGAAAACAGGGCGGGAAAAACAACAGAGTGGGAAAAACAACAGGGAGGGAAAACAGGGCGGGGAAACAACAGGGCGGGAAAAACAACAGGGCGGGAAAAGGGAAAAACAACAGGGCGGGAAAAACAACAGGGCGGGAAAAGGGAAAAACAACAGGGCGGGAAAAACAACAGGGCGGGAAAACAGGGCAGGAAAAGGGAAAAACAACAGGGCGGGAAAAACAACAGAGCGGGAAAAGGGAAAAACAACAGGGCGGGAAAAACAACAGGGCGGGAAAACAGGGCAGGGAAACAACAGGGCGGGAAAAACAACAGGGCGGGAAAAGGGAAAAACAACAGGGCGGGAAAAACAACAGGGCGGGAAAAGGGAAAAACAACAGGGCGGGAAAACAGGGCAGGAAAAGGGAAAAACAACAGGGCGGGAAAAACAACAGAGCGGGAAAAGGGAAAAACAACAGGGCGGGAAAACAGGGTGGGGAAACAACAGGGCGGGAAAAGGGAAAAACAGGGCGGGAAAAACATGGTGGGAAAAAGATGGTGGGAAAAACAACAGGGCGGGAAAAACATGGTGGGAAAAAGACAGGATGGGAAAAACAACAGGGCGGGAAAACAGGGTGGGAAAAGGGAAAAACAACAGCGCGGGAAACGGAAAAACAGGGTGGGAAATAACGTCGGGAAAAGGGAAAAAAAGAGCAGGAAAAACACGGCGGGAAAAAAACACAGCGGGAAACACACGATAGGAAAAAAAATGGCGGGAAAAAAAACAGGGCGGGAAAAAGATGGCGGGAAAAAGATGGCGGGAAAAAGATGGCGGGAAAAATGCGTTGGGAAAAACAGGGCAGGAAAAAAAACAGGGCGGGAAACACCACTGCAGAAACTGCACATGTGGCACCAACACCTCATGGCACCAACGTTTCATGGCACCAATGGATGTGGCACCAACATTTGTGGCACCACTGTGTGCCCAAATGCCACGGACCCCAATTTGGGGCTCTCAGGGCTGCGGACCCCCAATGTTGGGGCTCTCGGGGCTGTGGACCCCCCAATGTTGGGGCTCTCAGGGTCACAGACCCCCCAATGTTGGGGCTCTCGGGGCTGTGGACCCCCAATGTTGGGGCTCTCAGGGTCACAGACCTCCCCAGTGTTGGGGCTCTCAGGACCGCGGACCCCCAATGTTGGGGCTCTCAGGGTCACAGACCCCCAGTGTTGGGGCTCTCGGGGCTGTGGACCCCCCAACGTTGGGGCTCTCAGGGTCACAGACCCCCCAGTGTTGGGGCTCTCAGGACCGCGGACCCCCAATGTTGGGGCTCTCAGGGTCACAGACCCCCAGTGTTGGGGCTCTCGGGGCTGTGGACCCCCCAACGTTGGGGCTCTCAGGGTCACAGACCCCCAGTGTTGGGGCTCTCAGGACCGCGGACCCCCAATGTTGGGGCTCTCAGGGTCACAGACCCCCAGTGTTGGGGCTCTCGGGGCTGTGGACCCCCCAATGTTGGGGCTCTCAGGGTCACAGACCCCCAGTGTTGGGGCTCTCGGGGCTGTGGACCCCCCAATGTTGGGGCTTTCAGGGTCACAGACCCCCAGTGTTGGGGCTCTCAGGACCGCGGACCCCCCAATTTTGGGGCTCTCAGGACCACGGATCCCCAATGCTGGGGCTCTCAGGGCTGCGGACCCCCAATGTTGGGGCTCTCGGGGCTGTGGACCCCCCAATGTTGGGGCTCTCAGGACTGCGGACTACCAATGTTGGGGCTCTCAGGGTCACAGACCCCCAGTGTTGGGGCTCTCAGGACCGCGGACCCCCAGTGTTGGGGCTCTCAGGGTCACAGACCTCCCCAGTGTTGGGGCTCTCGGGGTCCCGGACCCCCACTTCCCCCCCTCACCTCAGGGTCGCAGCTCTGCCCCGTGAGCGGACACGCCGACTCGCTGAACACTTTGTACACCGCTTCGTTGGAGGTGGAGAGGAAACTGCGCCGCGCTTCGTTAAGGAAACACCGCTTCGCCCAAAGCCACCCCAAAAACAGGGCCCCAAAGGGGGAGGGGAAAGGGAAACGGGGAGGGGGGAGGGAAAGGGGGAAGGGAAAGGGGGAGGGGAAAGGATGAGGAAGGAAAGGGAAAGGGGGAGGGGAAAGGATGAGGAAGGAAAGGGAAAGTGAAAGGGAGAGGGGAAAGGATGGGGAAGGAAAGGGAAAGGGGGAGGGGAAAGGATGAGGAAGGGAGGGGAAAGGATGAGGAAGGAAAGGGAGGGGGGGGAGGGGAAAGGATGGGGAAGAAGGAGGGGTGGGAGTGTGGAAAGCAAAGGGAGAAGGAAAAGGAAATGGAGAGGAAAAAGGAAACAAAAGTGGGAAGGGGAGGAAAAAGGAAATGGACAGGATAGGGGAAATGGGGAGGGGAAGGAAAAAGGGAAAGGGGAAGGAAAAAGGGAAGGGAAAGGGGAAGGAAAAAGGGAAGGGAAAGGGGAAGGGAAAGAGGAAGGGAAAGGGGAAAGAAAGGGGAAGGGAAAGGAAATGCTGCGGGGAAATGGGGAGGACAAGAGAAGGGATGTGAAAGGGGAAGGGAAAGAGGAAGGAAAGGGGAAGGGGGAAAGGGGGAAGAAAAAGGGAAGGGAAACAAAAGGGGGAAGGGGGAAACGGGGAAACGGGGAAAGGGGAAAAGGGGGAAAGGGGAAGGGGGAAAGGGGAAGGGGGAAGGGGGAAGGGGGAAGGGGGAAAGGGGAAGGGGGAAAGGGGAAAGGGGAAGGGGGAAGGGGGAAGGGGGAAGGGGGAAGGGGAAGGAAGCCCGGCAGGGCGGATGCAGAGCGGTGCTGGCCCAGTACGCGATGCAGAGGCACAGGAGGAAGAACGTGCACAGCGGGTACAGCAGCGCCGACATCACGTGACCCACGGCCCTGGGGGGGGGGGGAACAATGGGGTGGACCCCCTCAATGGGGGGATGGGCACTGCCTTTTGTGGGGGGGGGGGGTCACCACACTGGGATGGGGGGACAGCATGCTGCCAGTGGAGGGGGACACATTATTGGGGGGGGACACCCCTCTGCCAATGGGGGACATTCCAATGGAGTGGGGGGGGGAGAACTCATTGGGGGGGGGGGACACCCCAATGGGGAAAGGGGGGGGCACCTTAATGGCGGGAGGGAAACCCACT
The DNA here is from genome assembly GCA_036925125.1 of Oreortyx pictus. Classification (NCBI taxonomy): domain Eukaryota; kingdom Metazoa; phylum Chordata; class Aves; order Galliformes; family Odontophoridae; genus Oreortyx; species Oreortyx pictus. The sequence goes on along the minus strand of JAUPFR010000160.1, from coordinate 3,212 downwards.
GCCAATGGGAGAAGCTCTACTGGGGGAGGGGGGGACACCTCGCTTTTGGGGGGGACACCTCGCTTTTGGGGGGGACGCCTCGCTTTTGGGGGGGGGGGGGGGGGGCGCACCTGCCCGCTTCCTTAATGAGGGCGATGGCGATGAGGATGCGTTTGCGGAGGAAGATGAGGAGGAGGATGACAAGCAGCTCCAGCACGCTCAGGATGATCACTGCGGGGGCACGGGGGGGACAGCGCTGCCCCACACATCCGCGCTCTGCCCCACACTATGTCCATACGGACCTCCCGAAGACCACCCCACGCCCACATGGACCTCATGAAGACCACTCCACTCCCATTAGGACCTCCTGAAGACCACCCCACGCTCATATGGACCTCCTGAAGACCACCCCACACCCATATAGACCTCCTGAACACCACCCCACACCCATATGGACCTCCCGAAGACCACCCCACGCCCACATGGACCTCCTGAAGACCACCCCACGCCAATACAGGTCTCCCAAAGACCACCCCTCGCCCATAAGGACCTCCTGAAGACCACCCCACGCCCATATGGACCTCCTGAAGACCACTCCACGCCCACATGGACCTCCCGAAGACCACCCCACGCCCATAAGGACCTCCTGAAGACCACCCCACGCCCACATGGACCTCCTGAAGACCACCCCTCACCAATACAGGTCTCCCAAAGACCACCCCTCGCCCATAAGGACCTCCTGAAGACCACCCCACGCCCACGTGGACCTCCTGAAGACCACCCCACGCCAATACAGGTCTCCCAAAGACCACCCCTCGCCCATAAGGACCTCCTGAAGACCACCCCACGCCCATATGGACCTCCTGAAGACCACTCCACGCCCACATGGACCTCCTGAAGACCACCCCACGCCAATATAGATCTCCCGAAGACCACCCCACGCCCATAAGGACCTCCTGAAGACCACCCCACGCCCACATGGACCTCCTGAAGACCACCCCCCGCCAATATAGATCTCCCAAAGACCACCCCACGCCCATAAGGACCTCCTGAAGACCACCCCACGCCCACATGGACCTCCTGAAGACCACCCCTCACCAATACAGGTCTCCCAAAGACCACCCCTCGCCCATAAGGACCTCCTGAAGACCACCCCACGCCCACATGGACCTCCTGAAGACCACCCCACGCCCACGTGGACCTCCTGAAGACCACCCCACGCCAATACAGGTCTCCCAAAGACCACCCCTCGCCCATAAGGAACTCCTGAAGACCACCCCACGCCCACATGGACCTCCTGAAGACCACCCCACGCCCACGTGGACCTCCTGAAGACCACCCCACGCCAATACAGGTCTCCCAAAGACCACCCCTCGCCCATAAGGAACTCCTGAAGACCACCCCACGCCCACATGGACCTCCTGAAGACCACCCCACGCCCACGTGGACCTCCTGAAGACCACCCCACGCCAATACAGGTCTCCCAAAGACCCACGCCAATACAGGTCTCCCAAAGACCACCCCCACGCCCATATGGACCTCCGGAAGACCGCTCCTCGTAAATACAGGTCTCCCAAAGACCACCCCATCGCCCACAACGGACCTCCTGAACACCACCCCACGCCCACACGGACCCCCCCCCCCCCCAGTATGGGGGGCCGCCCCCCACGCGGGGCCGTACTGAAGGCCAGCCAGGTGTGCCGCAGGTGCAGGTAGACGCTCAGGTCGCTCTGCAGCCCCAACTCCACCACCGACATCTCGGAGCCCGCCTGCCCCCCCAGCGCCGCGTACTCCATGTAGCAGTGGAAGATCCCTGGGGGGGGGGGGGGGGGGAATAAAGAGTGGGGGGGCATGGTGGGACCACATCCCCACTCACACCAGTGGGGGTTGCGAAGTGGGGGGGGGGGAGTCTGCTGCTCTGGGGATGGGTTTTTTTTTTTTCCTGGGGGTTTCTTGTGTTTCTCAGCATCCCTGGGGGGTTCTCGGGGTGGGTGGGGGGGTCTCCAGAGGCTTTGAGAGGGGTCTGGAGTTCCTGGGGGGCTCAGGGCTCTCTTGGGGGGGGCGGAGGAGGGGGGAGGTCTAGAGATCCTGGGGGTCTCAAGGGGTTTTGAGGGCTCTCTGGAGTCTCCTGGGGGGGGTGCTCTGGGGCTTGTGGGGGGGGGGGGTCTGTCGAGTTTCTCAGCATCTCTGGGGGCTCTTGGGAGGGGTGGGGTATTGGGGGGATCTGGAGGGTCTTGGGAATCCCTGGGGGTCTGTGGGGGGGGGGGGTCTTCGCTCTTCTCTTGGGGGGGTCCCTAGGGTCTCTTGGGGGGGGGGGTCTTGGGGTATCTGGGGGCTCTTGGGGTTCCTAGGGGGCTATTAGGGGATCTGGAGGTCTTGGGAGTCCTTGGGGGGTCCTGGGTTCTCTGGGGGGGGGAGGGTTTCCAGGGGCTTTTGGGGGAGGGAGTGGCCTTGGGGGGCTCGAAGGTCTTGGAGGGGGGGGGGGGGAGGGGTCTTCGGGGGGGGTCTTCTCACGCACCGTATCCGAGCACGAGGACGAGCAGCAGCAGCGCAGCGCCCAGCACGACGCCGGCCACGAAGCGCAGCAGCACGATGAACAGCAGGCTGCCACCCCATGGCCAGCACCAAACCGCTGCGGGGCGAGGGGTGGGGGGGTCAGGGACCTCCCCCCCCCACCCCCTTCCAAAACGACCCCCCCCCCCCATCCCCCCCCCCCCCCCCCCCCCCCTCCGCCTTGCCCTGAACACCCGCACTCACATGACGATCCAATACCACGAGACGGCGTAGTCCTCGAAGATGCGCACGGCGAGCTGCCGCCCCTCCAGCACCGCGTTGGCGCTCCTGCAACGCCGCCCTCGGTCACCCCACGGAAAAGAAGACCCCCCCGCCCCCCCCCCACCCAAAAAAAAAAATCCCCCCCCTCCCCCCCCCACGTTACTTGGCGCCCTGCAGCAGCTCGGTGACGTTGCGGAGCTGCCCCTGCCCGTCCTCGTAGCTCGTGATGTTGTCCTTCGTCATCACAACGCCGTCCCGGGAGAACACCTCCGGCAGACAGCGCCGCACCACTGCACAAAAAAAAGGGGGGGGGGGGTTAGCAGGACCCCCCCGCAAGACCCCAAGGAACCCCCCCCCCCCCCCCACGCAGACCCCAAGAGCCCCCCAGGGGGATGGGGAGGGGGCAATGGGACTCCAGATCCCCCCAGAGTCAGCGGGATGCTTCCCCCCCCTCCCCC
>JAUPFR010000159.1:0-107550 GCA_036925125.1 Oreortyx pictus | reverse complement strand
CCACGAACCCGCAGCGTTCCTCTTTGCGTTCTCCCACGAACCCGCACCGTTCCTCTTTTGCGTTCCCCCACGAACCCGCACCCTTGCTCTTTGCGTTCCCCCACGAACCCGCACCGTTCCTCTTTGCGTACCCCCACGAATACGCACCCTTGCTCTTTGCGTTCCCCCACGAACCCGCACCCTTGCTCTTTGCGTTCCCCCACGAACCCGCACCCTTGCTCTTTGTGTTCCCCCACGAACCCGCACGGTTCCTCTTTGCGTTCCCCCACGAACCCCGCACCCTTGCTCTTTGCGTTCCCCCACGAACCCGCACCCTTGCTCTTTGCGTTCCCCCACGAACCCGCACCCTTGCTCTTTGCGTTCCCCCACGAACCCGCACCCTTGCTCTTTGCGTTCCCCCACGAACCCGCACCCTTTGCTCTTTTGCGTTCCCCCACGAACCCGCACCCTTGCTCTTTGCTGTTCCCCCACGAACCCGCACCCTTGCTCTTTGCGTTCCCCCACGAACCCGCACCCTTGCTCTTTGCGTTCCCCCACGAACCCGCACCCTTGCTCTTTGCGTTCCCCCACGAACCCGCACCCTTGCTCTTTGCGTTCCCCCACGAACCCGCACCCTTGCTCTTTGCGTTCCCCCACGAACCCGCACGGTTCCTCTTTGCGTTCCCCCACGAACCCGCACCCTTGCTCTTTGCGTTCCCCCACGAACCCGCACCCTTGCTCTTTGCGTTCCCCCACGAACCCGCACCCTTGCTCTTTGCGTTCCCCCACGAACCCGCACCCTTGCTCTTTGCGTTCCCCCACGAACCCGCACCCTTGCTCTTTGCGTTCCCCCACGAACCCGCACGGTTCCTCTTTGCGTTCCCCCACGAACCCGCACCCTTGCTCTTTGCGTTCCCCCAAGAACCCGCACCCTTGCTGTTTGCGCTCCCCCACGAACCCACACCCTTGCTCTTTGCGTTCCCCCCACGAACCCGCACCCTTGCTCTTTGCGTTCCCCCCACGAACCCGCACCCTTGCTCTTTGCGTTCCCCCCACGAACCCGCACCCTTGCTCTTTGCGTTCCCCCACGAACCCGCACCCTTGCTCTTTGCGTTCCCCCACGAACCCGCACCGGTTCCTCTTTGCGTTCCCCCACGAACCCGCACCCTTGCTCTTTGCGTTCCCCCAAGAACCCGCACCCTTGCTGCTTTGCGTTCCCCCACGAACCCGCACCCTTGCTCTTTGCGTTCCCCCACGAACCCGCACCCTTGCTCTTTGCGTTCCCCCACGAACCCGCACCTTGCTCTTTGCGTTCCCCCACGAACCCGCACCCTTGCTCTTTGCGTTCCCCCACGAACCCGCACCCTTGCTCTTGCGTTCCCCCACGAACCCGCACCCTTGCTCTTTGCATTCCCCCACGAACCCGCACCCTTGCTCTTTGCGTTCCCCCACGAACCCGCACCCTTGCTCTTTGCGTTCCCCCACGAACCCGCACCGTTGCTCTTTGCGTTCCCCCACGAACCCGCACCCTTGCTCTTTGCAGTTCCCCCACGAACCCGCACCGTTGCCTCTTTGCGTTCCCCCACGAACCCGCACCGTTCCTCTTTGCGTTCCCCCACGAACCCGCACCCTTGCTCTTTGCGTTCCCCCACGAACCCGCACCCTTGCTCTTTGCGTTCCCCCACTGAACCCGCACCCTTGCTCTTTGCGTTCCCCCACGAACCCGCACCCTTGCTCTTTGCGTTCCCCCACGAACCCGCAACCGTTCCTCTTTGCGTTCCCCCACGAACCCGCACCCGTTCCTCTTTGCGTACCCCCACGAATACCGCACCCTTGCTCTTTGCGTTCCCCCAAGAACCCGCACGGTTCCTCTTTGCGTTCCCCCACGAAACCTGCACCCTTGCTCTTTGCGTTCCCCCACGAACCCGCACCCTTGCTCTTTGCGTTCCCCCACGAACCCGCACCCTTGCTCTTTGTCGTTCCCCCACGAACCCGCACGGTTCCTCTTTGCGTTCCCCCACGAACCCGCACCCTTGCTCTTTGCGTTCCCCCACGAACCCGCACCCTTGCTCTTTGCGTTCCCCCACGAACCCGCACCCTTGCTCTTTGCGTTCCCCCACGAACCCGCACCCTTGCTCTTTGCGTTCCCCCACGAACCCGCACCCTTGCTCTTTGCGTTCCCCCACGAACCCGCACCCTTGCTCTTTGCGTTCCCCCACGAACCCGCACCCTTGCTCTTTGCGTTCCCCCACGAACCCGCACCTTGCTCTTTGCGTTCCCCCACGAACCCGCACCGTTCCTCTTTGCGTTCCCCCACGAACCCGCACCCTTGCTCTTTGGGTTCCCCGCACATACCCGCACCCTTGCTCTTTGCGTTCCCCCACGAACCCGCACGGTTCCTCTTTGCGTTCCCCCACGAACCCGCACCCTTACTCTTTGCGTTCCCCCACGAACCCGCACCCTTGCTCTTTGCGTTCCCCCACGAACCCGCACCGTTCCTCTTTGCGTGCCCCACGAACCCGCACCGTTCCTCTTTGCGTTCTCCCACGAACCCGCACCGTTCCTCATTGCGTTCCCACACGAACCCGCACCCTTGCTCTTTGCGTTCCCCCACGAACCCGCACCCTTGCTCTTTGCGTTCCCCCACGAACCCGCACCCTTGCTCTTTGCGTTCCCCCACGAACCCGCACCCTTGCTCTTTGCGTTCTCCCACGAACCCGCACCGTTCCTCTTTGCGTTCCCCCACGAACCCGCACCCTTGCTCTTTGCGTTCCCCCACGAACCCGCACCGTTCCTCTTTGCGTTCCCTCACGAACCCGCACCCTTGCTCTTTGCGTTCCTCCACTAACCCGCACCCTTGCTCTTTACGTTCCCCCATGAACCCGCACCCTTGCTCTTTGCGTTCCCCCACGAACCCGCACCGTTCCTCTTTGCGTTCCCCCACGAACCCGCACCCTTGCTCTTTGCGTTCCCCCACGAACCCGCACGGTTCCTCTTTGCGTTCCCACACGAACCCGCACCCTTGCTCTTTGCGTTCCCCCACGAACCAGCACCCTTGCTCTTTGCGTTCCCCCACGAATCAGCACGGTTCCTCTTTGCGTTCCCCCACGAACCCGCACCCTTGCTCTTTGCGTTCCCCCACGAACCCGCACCCTTGCTCTTTGCGTTCCCCCACGAACCAGCACCGTTCCTCTATGCGTTCCCCCACGAACCCGCACCGTTCCTCTTTGCGTTCCCCCACGAACCCGCACCGTTCCTCTTTGCGTTCCCCCACGAACCCGCACCCTTGCTCTTTGCGTTCCCCCACGAACCCGCAACGTTTCTCATTGCGTTCCCCCACGAACCCGCACGGTTCCTTTTTGCGTTCCCCCACGAACCCGCACCCTTGCTCTTTGCGTTCCCCCACGAACCCGCACCCTTGCTCTTTGCGTTCCCCCACGAACCCGCACCCTTGCTCTTTGCGTTCCCCCACGAACCCGCACCCTTGCTCTTTGCGTTCCCCCACGAACCCGCACCCTTGCTCTTTGCGTTCCCCCAAGAACCCGCACCCTTGCTCTTTGCGTTCCCCCACGAACCCGCACCCTTGCTCTTTGCGTTCCCCCACGAACCCGCACCCTTGCTCTTTGCGTTCCCCCACGAACCCGCACCGTTCCTCTTTGCGTTCCCCCACGAACCCGCACCCTTGCTCTTTGCATTCCCCCACGAACCCGCACCCTTGCTCTTTGCGTTCCCCCACGAACCCGCACCCTTGCTCTTTGCGTTCCCCCACGAACCCACACCCTTGCTCTTTGACTTCCCCCACGAACCCGCACGGTTCTTCTTTTTGTTCCCTCACGAACCCGCACCCTTGCTCTTTGCGTTCCCCCACGAACCCGCACCCTTGCTCTTTGCGTTCCCCCACGAACCCGCACCCTTGCTCTTTGCGTTCCCTAACGACCCCGCACCATTCCTCTTTGCGTTCCCCCACGAACCCGCACCCTTGCTCTTTGCGTTCCCCCACGAACCCGCACCCTTGCTCTTTGCGTTCCCCCACGAACCCGCACCGTTCCTCTTTGCGTTCCCCCACGAACCCGCACTCTTGCTCTTTGCGTTCCCCCACGAACCCGCACCCTTGCTCTTTGCGTTCCCCCACGAACCCGCACCCTTGCTCTTTGCGTTCCCCCACGAACCCGCACCCTTGCTCTTTGCGTTCCCCCACGAACCCGCACCCTTGCTCTTTGCGTTCCCCCACGAACCCGCACCCTTGCTCTTTGCGTTCCCCCACGAACCCGCACCGTTCCTCTTTGCGTTCCCCCACGAACCCGCACCCTTGCTCTTTGCATTCCCCCACGAACCCGCACCGTTCCTCTTTGCGTTCCCCCACGAACCCGCACCCTTGCTCTTTGCGTTCCCCCACGAACCCGCACCCTTGCTCTTTGCGTTCCCCCACGAACCCGCACCCTTGCTCTTTGCGTTCCCCCACGAACCCGCACCCTTGCTCTTTGCGTTCCCCCACGAACCCGCACCCTTGCTCTTTGCGTTCCCCCACGAACCCGCACCCTTGCTCTTTGCGTTCCCCCACGAACCCGCACCCTAGCTCTTTGCGTTCCCCCACGAACCCGCACCCTTGCTCTTTGCGTTCCCCCACGAACCCGCACCCTTGCTCTTTGCGTTTCCCCACGAACCCGCACCCTTGCTCTTTGCGTTCCCCCACGAACCCGCAGCGTTCCTCTTTGCGTTCTCCCACGAACCCGCACCGTTCCTCTTTGCGTTCCCCCACGAACCCGCACCCTTGCTCTTTGCGTTCCCCCACGAACCCGCACCGTTCCTCTTTGCGTACCCCCACGAATACGCACCCTTGCTCTTTGCGTTCCCCCACGAATACGCACCCTTGCTCTTTGCGTTCCCCCACGAATACGCACCCTTGCTCTTTGCGTTCCCCCACGAACCCGCACGGTTCCTCTTTGCGTACCCCCACGAATACGCACCCTTGCTCTTTGCGTTCCCCCACGAACCCGCACGGTTCCTCTTTGCGTTCCCCCACGAACCCGCACCCTTGCTCTTTGCGTTCCCCCACGAACCCGCACCCTTGCTCTTTGCGTTCCCCCACGAACCCGCACCCTTGCTCTTTGTGTTCCCCCACGAACCCGCACGGTTCCTCTTTGCGTTCCCCCACGAACCCGCACCCTTGCTCTTTGCGTTCCCCCACGAACCCGCACGGTTACTCTTTGCGTTCCCCCACGAACCCGCACACTTGCTCTTTGCGTTCCCCCACGAACCCGCACCCTTGCTCTTTGCGTTCCCTAACGAACCCGCACCATTCCTCTTTGCGTTCCCCCACGAACCCGCACCCTTGCTCTTTGTGTTCCCCCACGAACCCGCACCCTTGCTCTTTGCGTTCCCCCACGAACCCGCACCCTTGCTCTTTGCGTTCCCCCACGAACCCGCACCCTTGCTCTTTGCGTTCCCCCACGAACCCGCACCCTTGCTCTTTGCGTTCCCCCACGAACCCGCACCCTTGCTCTTTGCGTTCCCCCACGAACCCGCACCCTTGCTCTTTGCGTTCCCCCACGAACCCGCACCCTTGCTCTTTGCGTTCCCCCACGAACCCGCACCCTTGCTCTTTGCGTTCCCCCACGAACCCGCACCCTTGCTCTTTGCGTTCCCCCACGAACCCGCACCGTTCCTCTTTGCGTTCCCCCACGAACCCGCACCCTTGCTCTTTGCGTTCCCCCACGAACCCGCACCCTTGCTCTTTGCGTTCCCCCACGAACCCGCACCCTTGCTCTTTGCGTTCCCCCACGAACCCGCACCCTTGCTCTTTGCGTTCCCCCACGAACCCGCACCCTTGCTCTTTGCGTTCCCCCACGAACCCGCACCCTTGCTCTTTGCGTTCCCCCACGAACCCGCACCGTTCCTCTTTGCGTTCCCCCACGAACCCGCACCCTTGCTCTTTGCGTTCCCCCACGAACCCGCACCGTTCCTCTTTGCGTTCCCCCACGAACCCGCACCGTTCCTCTTTGCGTTGCCCCACGAACCCGCACCCTTGCTCTTTGCGTTCCCCCACGAACCCGCACCCTTGCTCTTTGCGTTCCCCCACGAACCCGCACCCTTGCTCTTTGCGTTCCCCCACGAACCCGCACCCTTGCTCTTTGCGTTCCCCCACGAACCCGCACCCTTGCTCTTTGCGTTCCCCCACGAACCCGCACCCTAGCTCTTTGCGTTCCCCCACGAACCCGCACCCTTGCTCTTTGCGTTTCCCTACGAACCCGCACCCTTACTCTTTGCGTTCCCCCACGAACCCGCAGCGTTCCTCTTTGCGTTCTCCCACGAACCCGCACCGTTCCTCTTTGCGTTCCCCCACGAACCCGCACCCTTGCTCTTTGCGTTCCCCCACGAACCCGCACCGTTCCTCTTTGCGTACCCCCACGAATACGCACCCTTGCTCTTTGCGTTCCCCCACGAACCCGCACCCTTGCTCTTTGCGTTCCCCCACGAACCCGCACCCTTGCTCTTTGTGTTCCCCCACGAACCCGCACGGTTCCTCTTTGCGTTCCCCCACGAACCCGCACCCTTGCTCTTTGCGTTCCCCCACGAACCCGCACCCTTGCTCTTTGCGTTCCCCCACGAACCCGCACCCTTGCTCTTTGCGTTCCCCCACGAACCCGCACCCTTGCTCTTTGCGTTCCCCCACGAACCCGCACCCTTGCTTTTTGCGTTCCCCCACGAACCCGCACCCTTGCTCTTTGCGTTCCCCCACGAACCCGCACCCTTGCTCTTTGCGTTCCCCCACGAACCCGCACCCTTGCTCTTTGCGTTCCCCCACGAACCCGCACCCTTGCTCTTTGCGTTCCCCCACGAACCCGCACCCTTGCTCTTTGCGTTCCCCCACGAACCCGCACCCTTGCTCTTTGCGTTCCCCCACGAACCCGCACGGTTCCTCTTTGCGTTCCCCCACGAACCCGCACCCTTGCTCTTTGCGTTCCCCCACGAACCCGCACCCTTGCTCTTTGCGTTCCCCCACGAACCCGCACCCTTGCTCTTTGCGTTCCCCCACGAACCCGCACCCTTGCTCTTTGCGTTCCCCCACGAACCCGCACCCTTGCTCTTTGCGTTCCCCCACGAACCCGCACGGTTCCTCTTTGCGTTCCCCCACGAACCCGCACCCTTGCTCTTTGCGTTCCCCCAAGAACCCGCACCCTTGCTGTTTGCGCTCCCCCACGAACCCACACCCTTGCTCTTTGCGTTCCCCCACGAACCCGCACCCTTGCTCTTTGCGTTCCCCCACGAACCCGCACCCTTGCTCTTTGCGTTCCCCCACGAACCCGCACCCTTGCTCTTTGCGTTCCCCCACGAACCCGCACCCTTGCTCTTTGCGTTCCCCCACGAACCCGCACGGTTCCTCTTTGCGTTCCCCCACGAACCCGCACCCTTGCTCTTTGCGTTCCCCCAAGAACCCGCACCCTTGCTGTTTGCGTTCCCCCACGAACCCGCACCCTTGCTCTTTGCGTTCCCCCACGAACCCGCACCCTTGCTCTTTGCGTTCCCCCACGAACCCGCACCCTTGCTCTTTGCGTTCCCCCACGAACCCGCACCCTTGCTCTTTGCGTTCCCCCACGAACCCGCACCCTTGCTCTTTGCGTTCCCCCACGAACCCGCACCCTTGCTCTTTGCATTCCCCCACGAACCCGCACCCTTGCTCTTTGCGTTCCCCCACGAACCCGCACCCTTGCTCTTTGCGTTCCCCCACGAACCCGCACCGTTCCTCTTTGCGTTCCCCCACGAACCCGCACCCTTGCTCTTTGCATTCCCCCACGAACCCGCACCGTTCCTCTTTGCGTTCCCCCACGAACCCGCACCGTTCCTCTTTGCGTTCCCCCACGAACCCGCACCCTTGCTCTTTGCGTTCCCCCACGAACCCGCACCCATGCTCTTTGCGTTCCCCCATGAACCCGCACCCTTGCTCTTTGCGTTCCCCCACGAACCCGCACCCTTGCTCTTTGCGTTCCCCCACGAACCCGCACCGTTCCTCTTTGCGTTCCCCCACGAACCCGCACCGTTCCTCTTTGCGTACCCCCACGAATACGCACCCTTGCTCTTTGCGTTCCCCCAAGAACCCGCACGGTTCCTCTTTGCGTTCCCCCACGAACCTGCACCCTTGCTCTTTGCGTTCCCCCACGAACCCGCACCCTTGCTCTTTGCGTTCCCCCACGAACCCGCACCCTTGCTCTTTGTGTTCCCCCACGAACCCGCACGGTTCCTCTTTGCGTTCCCCCACGAACCCGCACCCTTGCTCTTTGCGTTCCCCCACGAACCCGCACCCTTGCTCTTTGCGTTCCCCCACGAACCCGCACCCTTGCTCTTTGCGTTCCCCCACGAACCCGCACCCTTGCTCTTTGCGTTCCCCCACGAACCCGCACCCTTGCTCTTTGCGTTCCCCCACGAACCCGCACCCTTGCTCTTTGCGTTCCCCCACGAACCCGCACCCTTGCTCTTTGCGTTCCCCCACGAACCCGCACCCTTGCTCTTTGCGTTCCCCCACGAACCCGCACCCTTGCTCTTTGCGTTCCCCCACGAACCCGCACCCTTGCTCTTTGCGTTCCCCCACGAACCCGCACCCTTGCTCTTTGCGTTCCCCCACGAACCCGCACCCTTGCTCTTTGCGTTCCCCCACGAACCCGCACCCTTGCTCTTTGCGTTCCCCCACGAACCCGCACCCTTGCTCTTTGCGTTCCCCCACGAACCCGCACCCTTGCTCTTTGCGTTCCCCCACGAACCCGCACCCTTGCTCTTTGCATTCCCCCACGAACCCGCACCCTTGCTCTTTGCGTTCCCCCACGAACCCGCACCCTTGCTCTTTGCGTTCCCCCACGAACCCGCACCGTTCCTCTTTGCGTTCCCCCACGAACCCGCACCCTTGCTCTTTGCGTTCCCCCACGAACCCGCACCCTTGCTCTTTGCGTTCCCCCACGAACCCGCACCCTTGCTCTTTGCGTTCCCCCACGAACCCGCACCCTTGCTCTTTGCGTTCCCCCACGAACCCGCACCCATGCTCTTTGCGTTCCCCCATGAACCCGCACCCTTGCTCTTTGCGTTCCCCCACGAACCCGCACCCTTGCTCTTTGCGTTCCCCCACGAACCCGCACCGTTCCTCTTTGCGTTCCCCCACGAACCCGCACCGTTCCTCTTTGCGTACCCCCACGAATACGCACCCTTGCTCTTTGCGTTCCCCCAAGAACCCGCACGGTTCCTCTTTGCGTTCCCCCACGAACCTGCACCCTTGCTCTTTGCGTTCCCCCACGAACCCGCACCCTTGCTCTTTGCGTTCCCCCACGAACCCGCACCCTTGCTCTTTGTGTTCCCCCACGAACCCGCACGGTTCCTCTTTGCGTTCCCCCACGAACCCGCACCCTTGCTCTTTGCGTTCCCCCACGAACCCGCACCCTTGCTCTTTGCGTTCCCCCACGAACCCGCACCCTTGCTCTTTGCGTTCCCCCACGAACCCGCACCCTTGCTCTTTGCGTTCCCCCACGAACCCGCACCCTTGCTCTTTGCGTTCCCCCACGAACCCGCACCCTTGCTCTTTGCGTTCCCCCACGAACCCGCACCCTTGCTCTTTGCGTTCCCCCACGAACCCGCACCCTTGCTCTTTGCGTTCCCCCACGAACCCGCACCCTTGCTCTTTGCGTTCCCCCACGAACCCGCACCCTTGCTCTTTGCGTTCCCCCACGAACCCGCACCCTTGCTCTTTGCGTTCCCCCACGAACCCGCACCCTTGCTCTTTGCGTTCCCCCACGAACCCGCACCCTTGCTCTTTGCGTTCCCCCACGAACCCGCACCCTTGCTCTTTGCGTTCCCCCACGAACCCGCACCCTTGCTCTTTGCATTCCCCCACGAACCCGCACCCTTGCTCTTTGCGTTCCCCCACGAACCCGCACCCTTGCTCTTTGCGTTCCCCCACGAACCCGCACCGTTCCTCTTTGCGTTCCCCCACGAACCCGCACCCTTGCTCTTTGCATTCCCCCACGAACCCGCACCGTTCCTCTTTGCGTTCCCCCACGAACCCGCACCGTTCCTCTTTGCGTTCCCCCACGAACCCGCACCCTTGCTCTTTGCGTTCCCCCACGAACCCGCACCCATGCTCTTTGCGTTCCCCCATGAACCCGCACCCTTGCTCTTTGCGTTCCCCCACGAACCCGCACCCTTGCTCTTTGCGTTCCCCCACGAACCCGCACCGTTCCTCTTTGCGTTCCCCCACGAACCCGCACCGTTCCTCTTTGCGTACCCCCACGAATACGCACCCTTGCTCTTTGCGTTCCCCCAAGAACCCGCACGGTTCCTCTTTGCGTTCCCCCACGAACCTGCACCCTTGCTCTTTGCGTTCCCCCACGAACCCGCACCCTTGCTCTTTGCGTTCCCCCACGAACCCGCACCCTTGCTCTTTGTGTTCCCCCACGAACCCGCACGGTTCCTCTTTGCGTTCCCCCACGAACCCGCACCCTTGCTCTTTGCGTTCCCCCACGAACCCGCACCCTTGCTCTTTGCGTTCCCCCACGAACCCGCACCCTTGCTCTTTGCGTTCCCCCACGAACCCGCACCCTTGCTCTTTGCGTTCCCCCACGAACCCGCACCCTTGCTCTTTGCGTTCCCCCACGAACCCGCACCCTTGCTCTTTGCGTTCCCCCACGAACCCGCACCCTTGCTCTTTGCGTTCCCCCACGAACCCGCACCCTTGCTCTTTGCGTTCCCCCACGAACCCGCACCCTTGCTCTTTGCGTTCCCCCACGAACCCGCACCCTTGCTCTTTGCGTTCCCCCACGAACCCGCACCCTTGCTCTTTGCGTTCCCCCACGAACCCGCACCCTTGCTCTTTGCGTTCCCCCACGAACCCGCACCCTTGCTCTTTGCGTTCCCCCACGAACCCGCACCCTTGCTCTTTGCGTTCCCCCACGAACCCGCACCCTTGCTCTTTGCGTTTCCCCACGAACCCGCACCCTTGCTCTTTGCGTTCCCTCACGAACCCGCACCCTTGCTCTTTGCGTTCCCCCACGAACCCGCACCCTTGCTCTTTGCGTTCCCCCACGAACCCGCACCGTTCCTCTTTGCGTTCCCCCACGAACCCGCACCGTTCCTCTTTGCGTACCCCCACGAATACGCACCCTTGCTCTTTGCGTTCCCCCAAGAACCCGCACGGTTCCTCTTTGCGTTCCCCCACGAACCTGCACCCTTGCTCTTTGCGTTCCCCCACGAACCCGCACCCTTGCTCTTTGCGTTCCCCCACGAACCCGCACCCTTGCTCTTTGCGTTCCCCCACGAACCCGCACCCTTGCTCTTTGCGTTCCCCCACGAACCCGCACCCTTGCTCTTTGCGTTCCCCCACGAACCCGCACCCTTGCTCTTTGCGTTCCCCCACGAACCCGCACCCTTGCTCTTTGCGTTCCCCCACGAACCCGCACGGTTCCTCTTTGCGTTCCCCCACGAACCCGCACCCTTGCTCTTTGCGTTCCCCCAAGAACCCGCACCCTTGCTGTTTGCGTTCCCCCACGAACCCGCACCCTTGCTCTTTGCGTTCCCCCACGAACCCGCACCCTTGCTCTTTGCGTTCCCCCACGAACCCGCACCCTTGCTCTTTGCGTTCCCCCACGAACCCGCACCCTTGCTCTTTGCGTTCCCCCACGAACCCGCACCCTTGCTCTTTGCCTTCCCCCACGAACCCGCACGGTTCCTCTTTTTGCTCCCCCACGAACCCTCACCCTTGCTCTTTGCGTTCCCCCACGAACCCGCACCCTTGCTCTTTGCGTTCCCCCACGAACCCGCACCCTTGCTCTTTGAGTTCCCCCACGAACCCGCACCCTTGCTCTTTGCGTTCCCCCACGAACCCGCACCCTTGCTCTTTGCGTTCCCCCACGAACCCGCACCCTTGCTCTTTGCGTTCCCCCACGATCCCGCACCCTTGCTCTTTGCGTTCCCCCACGAACCCGCACCCTTGCTCTTTGCGTTCCCCCACGAACCCGCACCCTTGCTCTTTGCGTTCCCCCACGAACCCGCACCCTTGCTCTTTGCGTTCCCCCACGAACCCGCACCGTTCCTCTTTGCGTTCCCCCACGAACCCGCACTCTTGCTCTTTGCGTTCCCCCACGAACCCGCACCCTTGCTCTTTGCGTTCCCCCACGAACCCGCACCCTTGCTCTTTGCGTTCCCCCACGAACCCGCACCCTTGCTCTTTGCATTCCCCCACGAACCCGCACCCTTGCTCTTTGCGTTCCCCCACGAACCCGCACCCTTGCTCTTTGCGTTCCCCCACGAACCCGCACCGTTCCTCTTTGCGTTCCCCCACGAACCCGCACCCTTGCTCTTTGCATTCCCCCACGAACCCGCACCGTTCCTCTTTGCGTTCCCCCACGAACCCGCACCGTTCCTCTTTGCGTTCCCCCACGAACCCGCACCCTTGCTCTTTGCGTTCCCCCACGAACCCGCACCCATGCTCTTTGCGTTCCCCCATGAACCCGCACCCTTGCTCTTTGCGTTCCCCCACGAACCCGCACCCTTGCTCTTTGCGTTCCCCCACGAACCCGCACCGTTCCTCTTTGCGTTCCCCCACGAACCCGCACCGTTCCTCTTTGCGTACCCCCACGAATACGCACCCTTGCTCTTTGCGTTCCCCCAAGAACCCGCACGGTTCCTCTTTGCGTTCCCCCACGAACCTGCACCCTTGCTCTTTGCGTTCCCCCACGAACCCGCACCCTTGCTCTTTGCGTTCCCCCACGAACCCGCACCCTTGCTCTTTGTGTTCCCCCACGAACCCGCACGGTTCCTCTTTGCGTTCCCCCACGAACCCGCACCCTTGCTCTTTGCGTTCCCCCACGAACCCGCACCCTTGCTCTTTGCGTTCCCCCACGAACCCGCACCCTTGCTCTTTGCGTTCCCCCACGAACCCGCACCCTTGCTCTTTGCGTTCCCCCACGAACCCGCACCCTTGCTCTTTGCGTTCCCCCACGAACCCGCACCCTTGCTCTTTGCGTTCCCCCACGAACCCGCACCCTTGCTCTTTGCGTTCCCCCACGAACCCGCACCCTTGCTCTTTGCGTTCCCCCACGAACCCGCACCCTTGCTCTTTGCGTTCCCCCACGAACCCGCACCCTTGCTCTTTGCGTTTCCCCACGAACCCGCACCCTTGCTCTTTGCGTTCCCTCACGAACCCGCACCCTTGCTCTTTGCGTTCCCCCACGAACCCGCACCCTTGCTCTTTGCGTTCCCCCACGAACCCGCACCGTTCCTCTTTGCGTTCCCCCACGAACCCGCACCGTTCCTCTTTGCGTACCCCCACGAATACGCACCCTTGCTCTTTGCGTTCCCCCAAGAACCCGCACGGTTCCTCTTTGCGTTCCCCCACGAACCTGCACCCTTGCTCTTTGCGTTCCCCCACGAACCCGCACCCGTGCTCTTTGCGTTCCCCCACGAACCCGCACCCTTGCTCTTTGTGTTCCCCCACGAACCCGCACGGTTCCTCTTTGCGTTCCCCCACGAACCCGCACCCTTGCTCTTTGCGTTCCCCCACGAACCCGCACGGTTCCTCTTTGCGTTCCCCCACGAACCCGCACCCTTGCTCTTTGCGTTCCCCCACGAACCCGCACCCTTGCTCTTTGCGTTCTCCCACGAACCCGCACCCTTGCTCTTTGCGTTCCCCCACGAACCCGCACCCTTGCTCTTTGCGTTCCCCCACGAACTCGCACCCTTGCTCTTTGCGTTCCCACACGAACCCGCACGGTTCCTCTTTGCGTTCCCCCACGAACCCGCACCGTTCCTCTTTGCGTTCCCCCACGAACCCGCACCCTTGCTCTTTGCGTTCCCCCACGAACCCGCACCCTTGCTCTTTGCGTTCCCCCACGAACCCGCACCCTTGCTCTTTGCGTTCCCCCACGAACCCGCACCCTTGCTCTTTGCGTTCCCCCACGAACCCGCACCCTTGCTCTTTGCGTTCCCCCACGAACCCGCACCCTTGCTCTTTGCGTTCCCCCACGAACCCGCACCGTTCCTCTTTGCGTTCCCCCACGAACCCGCACCCTTGCTCTTTGCGTTCCCCCACGAACCCGCACCCTTGCTCTTTGCGTTTCCCCACGAACCCGCACCCTTGCTCTTTGCGTTCCCCCACGAACCCGCACCCTTGCTCTTTGCGTTCCCCCACGAACCCGCACCCTTGCTCTTTGCGTTCCCCCACGAACCCGCACCCTTGCTCTTTGCGTTCCCCCACGAACCCGCACCGTTCCTCTTTGCGTACCCCCACGAATACGCACCCTTGCTCTTTGCGTTCCCCCAAGAACCCGCACGGTTCCTCTTTGCGTTCCCCCACGAACCCGCACCCTTGCTCTTTGCGTTCCCCCACGAACCCGCACCCTTGCTCTTTGTGTTCCCCCACGAACCCGCACGGTTCCTCTTTGCGTTCCCCCACGAACCCGCACCCTTGCTCTTTGCGTTCCCCCACGAACCCGCACCCTTGCTCTTTGCGTTCCCCCACGAACCCGCACCCTTGCTCTTTGCGTTCCCCCACGAACCCGCACCCTTGCTCTTTGCGTTCTCCCACGAACCCGCACCCTTGCTCTTTGCGTTCCCTCACGAACCCGCACCCTTGCTCTTGGCGTTCCCCCACGAACCCGCACCCTTGCTCTTTGCGTTCCCCCACGAACCCGCACGGTTCCTCTTTGCGTTCCCCCACGAACCCGCACGGTTCCTCTTTGCGTTCCTCCACGAACCCGCACCCTTGCTCTTTGCGTTTTCCCACGAACCCGCACCGTTCCTCTTTGCGTTCCCCCACGAACCCGCACCCTTGCTCTTTGCGTTCCCCCACGAACCCGCACCCATGCTCTTTGCGTTCCCCCATGAACCCGCACCCTTGCTCTTTGCGTTCCCCCACGAACCCGCACCCTTGCTCTTTGCGTTCCCCCACGAACCCGCACCGTTCCTCTTTGCGTTCCCCCACGAACCCGCACCGTTCCTCTTTGCGTACCCCCACGAATACGCACCCTTGCTCTTTGCGTTCCCCCAAGAACCCGCACGGTTCCTCTTTGCGTTCCCCCACGAACCTGCACCCTTGCTCTTTGCGTTCCCCCACGAACCCGCACCCTTGCTCTTTGCGTTCCCCCACGAACCCGCACCCTTGCTCTTTGTGTTCCCCCACGAACCCGCACGGTTCCTCTTTGCGTTCCCCCACGAACCCGCACCCTTGCTCTTTGCGTTCCCCCACGAACCCGCACCCTTGCTCTTTGCGTTCCCCCACGAACCCGCACCCTTGCTCTTTGCGTTCCCCCACGAACCCGCACCCTTGCTCTTTGCGTTCCCCCACGAACCCGCACCCTTGCTCTTTGCGTTCCCCCACGAACCCGCACCCTTGCTCTTTGCGTTCCCCCACGAACCCGCACCCTTGCTCTTTGCGTTCCCCCACGAACCCGCACCCTTGCTCTTTGCGTTCCCCCACGAACCCGCACCCTTGCTCTTTGCGTTCCCCCACGAACCCGCACCCTTGCTCTTTGCGTTCCCCCACGAACCCGCACCCTTGCTCTTTGCGTTCCCCCACGAACCCGCACCCTTGCTCTTTGCGTTTCCCCACGAACCCGCACCCTTGCTCTTTGCGTTCCCTCACGAACCCGCACCCTTGCTCTTTGCGTTCCCCCACGAACCCGCACCCTTGCTCTTTGCGTTCCCCCACGAACCCGCACCGTTCCTCTTTGCGTTCCCCCACGAACCCGCACCGTTCCTCTTTGCGTACCCCCACGAATACGCACCCTTGCTCTTTGCGTTCCCCCAAGAACCCGCACGGTTCCTCTTTGCGTTCCCCCACGAACCTGCACCCTTGCTCTTTGCGTTCCCCCACGAACCCGCACCCGTGCTCTTTGCGTTCCCCCACGAACCCGCACCCTTGCTCTTTGTGTTCCCCCACGAACCCGCACGGTTCCTCTTTGCGTTCCCCCACGAACCCGCACCCTTGCTCTTTGCGTTCCCCCACGAACCCGCACGGTTCCTCTTTGCGTTCCCCCACGAACCCGCACCCTTGCTCTTTGCGTTCCCCCACGAACCCGCACCCTTGCTCTTTGCGTTCTCCCACGAACCCGCACCCTTGCTCTTTGCGTTCCCCCACGAACCCGCACCCTTGCTCTTTGCGTTCCCCCACGAACTCGCACCCTTGCTCTTTGCGTTCCCACACGAACCCGCACGGTTCCTCTTTGCGTTCCCCCACGAACCCGCACCGTTCCTCTTTGCGTTCCCCCACGAACCCGCACCCTTGCTCTTTGCGTTCCCCCACGAACCCGCACCCTTGCTCTTTGCGTTCCCCCACGAACCCGCACCCTTGCTCTTTGCGTTCCCCCACGAACCCGCACCCTTGCTCTTTGCGTTCCCCCACGAACCCGCACCCTTGCTCTTTGCGTTCCCCCACGAACCCGCACCCTTGCTCTTTGCGTTCCCCCACGAACCCGCACCGTTCCTCTTTGCGTTCCCCCACGAACCCGCACCCTTGCTCTTTGCGTTCCCCCACGAACCCGCACCCTTGCTCTTTGCGTTTCCCCACGAACCCGCACCCTTGCTCTTTGCGTTCCCCCACGAACCCGCACCCTTGCTCTTTGCGTTCCCCCACGAACCCGCACCCTTGCTCTTTGCGTTCCCCCACGAACCCGCACCCTTGCTCTTTGCGTTCCCCCACGAACCCGCACCGTTCCTCTTTGCGTACCCCCACGAATACGCACCCTTGCTCTTTGCGTTCCCCCAAGAACCCGCACGGTTCCTCTTTGCGTTCCCCCACGAACCCGCACCCTTGCTCTTTGCGTTCCCCCACGAACCCGCACCCTTGCTCTTTGTGTTCCCCCACGAACCCGCACGGTTCCTCTTTGCGTTCCCCCACGAACCCGCACCCTTGCTCTTTGCGTTCCCCCACGAACCCGCACCCTTGCTCTTTGCGTTCCCCCACGAACCTGCACGGTTGCTCCTTGCGTTCCCCCACGAACCCGCACCCTTGCTCTTTGCGTTCTCCCACGAACCCGCACCCTTGCTCTTTGCGTTCCCTCACGAACCCGCACCCTTGCTCTTGGCGTTCCCCCACGAACCCGCACCCTTGCTCTTTGCGTTCCCCCACGAACCCGCACGGTTCCTCTTTGCGTTCCCCCACGAACCCGCACGGTTCCTCTTTGCGTTCCTCCACGAACCCGCACCCTTGCTCTTTGCGTTTTCCCACGAACCCGCACCGTTCCTCTTTGCGTTCCCCCACGAACCCGCACCCTTGCTCTTTGCGTTCACCCACGAACCCGCACCGTTCCTCATTGCGTTCCCCCACGAACCCGCACGGTTCCTCTTTGCGTTCCCCCACGAACCCGCACCCTTGCTGTTTGCGTTCCCCCACGAACCCGCACCCTTGCTCTTTGCGTTCCCCCACGAACCCGCACCCTTGCTCTTTGCGTTCCCCCACGAACCCGCACCCTTGCTCTTTGCGTTCCCCCACGAACCCGCACCCTTGCTCTTTGCGTTCCCCCACGAACCCGCACCCTTGCTCTTTGCGTTCCCCCACGAACCCGCACCCTTGCTCTTTGCGTTCCCCCACGAACCCGCACCGTTCCTCTTTGCGTTCCCCCACGAACCCGCACCCTTGCTCTTTGCATTCCCCCACGAACCCGCACCGTTCCTCTTTACGTTCCCCCACGAACCCGCACCCTTGCTCTTTGCGTTCCCCCACGAACCCGCACCCTTGCTCTTTGCGTTCCCCCACGAACCCGCACCCTTGCTCTTTGCGTTCCCCCACGAACCCGCACCCTTGCTCTTTGCGTTCCCCCACGAACCCGCACCCTTGCTCTTTGCGTTCCCCCCACGAACCCGCACCCTTGCTCTTTGCGTTCCCCCACGAACCCGCACCCTAGCTCTTTGCGTTCCCCCACGAACCCGCACCCTTGCTCTTTGCGTTCCCCCACGAACCCGCACCCTTGCTCTTTGCGTTTCCCCACGAACCCGCACCCTTGCTCTTTGCGTTCCCCCACGAACCCGCAGCGTTCCTCTTTGCGTTCTCCCACGAACCCGCACCGTTCCTCTTTGCGTTCCCCCACGAACCCGCACCCTTGCTCTTTGCGTTCCCCCACGAACCCGCACCGTTCCTCTTTGCGGACCCCCACGAATACGCACCCTTGCTCTTTGCGTTCCCCCACGAATACGCACCCTTGCTCTTTGCGTTCCCCCACGAACCCGCACGGTTCCTCTTTGCGTACCCCCACGAATACGCACCCTTGCTCTTTGCGTTCCCCCACGAACCCGCACGGTTCCTCTTTGCGTTCCCCCACGAACCCGCACCCTTGCTCTTTGCGTTCCCCCACGAACCCGCACCCTTGCTCTTTGCGTTCCCCCACGAACCCGCACCCTTGCTCTTTGCGTTCCCCCACGAACCCGCACCCTTGCTCTTTGTGTTCCCCCACGAACCCGCACGGTTCCTCTTTGCGTTCCCACACGAACCCGCACCCTTGCTCTTTGCGTTCCCCCACGAACCCGCACGGTTACTCTTTGCGTTCCCCCACGAACCCGCACACTTGCTCTTTGCGTTCCCCCACGAACCCGCACCCTTGCTCTTTGCGTTCCCTAACGAACCCGCACCATTCCTCTTTGCGTTCCCCCACGAACCCGCACCCTTGCTCTTTGTGTTCCCCCACGAACCCGCACCCTTGCTCTTTGCGTTCCCCCACGAACCCGCACCCTTGCTCTTTGCGTTCCCCCACGAACCCGCACCCTTGCTCTTTGCGTTCCCCCACGAACCCGCACCCTTGCTCTTTGCGTTCCCCCACGAACCCGCACCCTTGCTCTTTGCGTTCCCCCACGAACCCGCACCCTTGCTCTTTGCGTTCCCCCACGAACCCGCACCCTTGCTCTTTGCGTTCCCCCACGAACCCGCACCCTTGCTCTTTGCGTTCCCCCACGAACCCGCACCGTTCCTCTTTGCGTTCCCCCACGAACCCGCACCCTTGCTCTTTGCGTTCCCCCACGAACCCGCACCCTTGCTCTTTGCGTTCCCCCACGAACCCGCACCCTTGCTCTTTGCGTTCCCCCACGAACCCGCACCCTTGCTCTTTGCGTTCCCCCACGAACCCGCACCCTTGCTCTTTGCGTTCCCCCACGAACCCGCACCCTTGCTCTTTGCGTTCCCCCACGAACCCGCACCGTTCCTCTTTGCGTTCCCCAACGAACCCGCACCCTTGCTCTTTGCATTCCCCCACGAACCCGCACCGTTCCTCTTTGCGTTCCCCCACGAACCCGCACCGTTCCTCTTTGCGTTGCCCCACGAACCCGCACCCTTGCTCTTTGCGTTCCCCTACGAACCCGCACCCTTGCTCTTTGCGTTCCCCCACGAACCCGCACCCTTGCTCTTTGCGTTCCCCCACGAACCCGCACCCTTGCTCTTTCCGTTCCCCCACGAACCCGCACCCTTGCTCTTTGTGTTCCCCCACGAACCCGCACCCTAGCTCTTTGCGTTCCCCCACGAACCCGCACCCTTGCTCTTTGCGTTCCCCCACGAACCCGCACCCTTGCTCTTTGCGTTTCCCCACGAACCCGCACCCTTACTCTTTGCGTTCCCCCACGAACCCGCAGCGTTCCTCTTTGCGTTCTCCCACGAACCCGCACCGTTCCTCTTTGCGTTCCCCCACGAACCCGCACCCTTGCTCTTTGCGTTCCCCCACGAACCCGCACCGTTCCTCTTTGCGTACCCCCACGAATACGCACCCTTGCTCTTTGCGTTCCCCCACGAACCCGCACCCTTGCTCTTTGCGTTCCCCCACGAACCCGCACTCTTGCTCTTTGTGTTCCCCCACGAACCCGCACGGTTCCTCTTTGCGTTCCCCCACGAACCCGCACCCTTGCTCTTTGCGTTCCCCCACGAACCCGCACCCTTGCTCTTTGCGTTCCCCCACGAACCCGCACCCTTGCTCTTTGCGTTCCCCCACGAACCCGCACCCTTGCTCTTTGCGTTCCCCCACGAACCCGCACCCTTGCTCTTTGCGTTCCCCCACGAACCCGCACCCTTGCTCTTTGCGTTCCCCCACGAACCCGCACCCTTGCTCTTTGCGTTCCCCCACGAACCCGCACCCTTGCTCTTTGCGTTCCCCCACGAACCCGCACCCTTGCTCTTTGCGTTCCCCCACGAACCCGCACCCTTGCTCTTTGCGTTCCCCCACGAACCCGCACCGGTTCCTCTTTGCGTTCCCCCACGAACCCGCACCCTTGCTCTTTGCGTTCCCCCACGAACCCGCACCCTTGCTCTTTGCGTTCCCCCACGAACCCGCACCCTTGCTCTTTGCGTTCCCCCACGAACCCGCACCCTTGCTCTTTGCGTTCCCCCACGAACCCGCACCCTTGCTCTTTGCGTTCCCCCACGAACCCGCACCCTTGCTCTTTGCGTTCCCCCACGAACCCGCACCCTTGCTCTTTGCGTTCCCCCACGAACCCGCACCCTTGCTCTTTGCGTTCCCCCACGAACCCGCACGGTTCCTCTTTGCGTTCCCCCACGAACCCGCACCCTTGCTCTTTGCGTTCCCCCACGAACCCGCACCCTTGCTGCTTTGCGTTCCCCCACGAACCCGCACCCTTGCTCTTTGCGTTCCCCCACGAACCCGCACCCTTGCTCTTTGCGTTCCCCCACGAACCCGCACCCTTGCTCTTTGCGTTCCCCCACGAACCCGCACCCTTGCTCTTTGCGTTCCCCCACGAACCCGCACCCTTGCTCTTTGCCTTCCCCCACGAACCCGCACGGTTCCTCTTTTTGTTCCCCCACGAACCCGCACCCTTGCTCTTTGCGTTCCCCCACGAACCCGCACCCTTGCTCTTTGCGTTCCCCCACGAACCCGCACCCTTGCTCTTTGAGTTCCCCCACGAACCCGCACCCTTGCTCTTTGCGTTCCCCCACGAACCCGCACCCTTGCTCTTTGCGTTCCCCCACGAACCCGCACCGTTCCTCTTTGCGTTCCCCCACGAACCCGCACCGTTCCTCTTTGCGTACCCCCACGAATACGCACCCTTGCTCTTTGCGTTCCCCCACGAACCCGCACCCTTGCTCTTTGCGTTCCCCCACGAACCCGCACCCTTGCTCTTTGCGTTCCCCCACGAACCCGCACCCTTGCTCTTTGCGTTCCCCCACGAACCTGCGCCCTTGCTCTTTGCGTTCCCCCACGAACCCGCACCCTTGCTCTTTGCGTTCCCCCACGAACCCGCACCCTTGCTCTTTGCGTTCCCCCACGAACCCGCACCCTTGCTCTTTGCGTTCCCCCACGAACCCGCACCCTTGCTCTTTGCGTTCCCCCACGAACCCGCACCCTTGCTCTTTGCGTTCCCCCACGAACCCGCACCCTTGCTCTTTGCGTTCCCCCACGAACCCGCACCCTTGCTCTTTGCGTTCCCCCACGAACCCGCACCCTTGCTCTTTGCGTTCCCCCACGAACCCGCACCCTTGCTCTTTGCGTTCCCCCACGAACCCGCACCCTTGCTCTTTGCGTTCCCCCACGAACCCGCACCCTTGCTCTTTGCGTTCCCCCACGAACCCGCACCCTTGCTCTTTGCGTTCCCCCACGAACCCGCACCCTTGCTCTTTGCGTTTCCCCACGAACCCGCACCCTTGCTCTTTGCGTTCCCTCACGAACCCGCACCCTTGCTCTTTGCGTTCCCCCACGAACCCGCACCCTTGCTCTTTGCGTTCCCCCACGAACCCGCACCCTTGCTCTTTGCGTTCCCCCACGAACCCGCACCGTTCCTCTTTGCGTTCCCCCACGAACCCGCACCGTTCCTCTTTGCGTACCCCCACGAATACGCACCCTTGCTCTTTGCGTTCCCCCAAGAACCCGCACGGTTCCTCTTTGCGTTCCCCCACGAACCTGCACCCTTGCTCTTTGCGTTCCCCCACGAACCCGCACCCGTGCTCTTTGCGTTCCCCCACGAACCCGCACCCTTGCTCTTTGTGTTCCCCCACGAACCCGCACGGTTCCTCTTTGCGTTCCCACACGAACCCGCACGGTTCCTCTTTGCGTTCCCCCACGAACCCGCACCGTTCCTCTTTGCGTTCCCCCACGAACCCGCACCCTTGCTCTTTGCGTTCCCCCACGAACCCGCACCCTTGCTCTTTGCGTTCCCCCACGAACCCGCACCCTTGCTCTTTGCGTTCCCCCACGAACCCGCACCCTTGCTCTTTGCGTTCCCCCACGAACCCGCACCCTTGCTCTTTGCGTTCCCCCACGAACCCGCACCCTTGCTCTTTGCGTTCCCCCACGAACCCGCACCGTTCCTCTTTGCGTTCCCCCACGAACCCGCACCCTTGCTCTTTGCGTTCCCCCACGAACCCGCACCCTTGCTCTTTGCGTTTCCCCACGAACCCGCACCCTTGCTCTTTGCGTTCCCCCACGAACCCGCACCCTTGCTCTTTGCGTTCCCCCACGAACCCGCACCCTTGCTCTTTGCGTTCCCCCACGAACCCGCACCGTTCCTCTTTGCGTACCCCCACGAATACGCACCCTTGCTCTTTGCGTTCCCCCAAGAACCCGCACGGTTCCTCTTTGCGTTCCCCCACGAACCCGCACCCTTGCTCTTTGCGTTCCCCCACGAACCCGCACCCTTGCTCTTTGTGTTCCCCCACGAACCCGCACGGTTCCTCTTTGCGTTCCCCCACGAACCCGCA
This sequence comes from Oreortyx pictus, assembly GCA_036925125.1. Classification (NCBI taxonomy): domain Eukaryota; kingdom Metazoa; phylum Chordata; class Aves; order Galliformes; family Odontophoridae; genus Oreortyx; species Oreortyx pictus. Next base: position 84,914 of record JAUPFR010000159.1, on the reverse strand, counting down.
CCCTTGCTCTTTGCGTTCCCCCACGAACCCGCACCCTTGCTCTTTGCGTTCCCCCACGAACCCGCACCCTTGCTCTTTGCGTTCCCCCACGAACCCGCACCCTTGCTCTTTGCGTTCCCCCATGAACCCGCACCCTTGCTCTTTGCGTTCCCTCACGAACCCGCACCCTTGCTCTTGGCGTTCCCCCACGAACCCGCACCCTTGCTCTTTGCGTTCCCCCACGAACCCGCACGGTTCCTCTTTGCGTTCCCCCACGAACCCGCACCCTTGCTCTTTGCGTTCCTCCACGAACCCGCACCCTTGCTCTTTGCGTTCTCCCACGAACCCGCACCGTTCCTCTTTGCGTTCCCCCACGAACCCGCACCCTTGCTCTTTGCGTTCACCCACGAACCCGCACCGTTCCTCATTGCGTTCCCCCACGAACCCGCACGGTTCCTCTTTGCGTTCCCCCACGAACCCGCACCCTTGCTGTTTGCGTTCCCCCACGAACCCGCACCCTTGCTCTTTGCGTTCCCCCACGAACCCGCACCCTTGCTCTTTGCGTTCCCCCACGAACCCGCACCATTCCTCTTTGCGTTCCCCCACGAACCCGCACCCTTGCTCTTTGCGTTCCCCCACGAACCCGCACCCTTGCTCTTTGCGTTCCCCCACGAACCCGCACCCTTGCTCTTTGCGTTCCCCCACGAACCCGCACCCTTGCTCTTTGCCTTCCCCCACGAACCCGCACGGTTCCTCTTTTTGTTCCCCCACGAACCCGCACCCTTGCTCTTTGCGTTCCCCCACGAACCCGCACCCTTGCTCTTTGCGTTCCCCCACGAACCCGCACCCTTGCTCTTTGCGTTCCCCCACGAACCCGCACCCTTGCTCTTTGCGTTCCCTAACGAACCCGCACCATTCCTCTTTGCGTTCCCCCACGAACCCGCACCCTTGCTCTTTGCGTTCCCCCACGAACCCGCACCCTTGCTCTTTGCGTTCCCCCACGAACCCGCACCCTTGCTCTTTGCGTTCCCCCACGAACCCGCACCCTTGCTCTTTGCGTTCCCCCACGAACCCGCACCCTTGCTCTTTGCGTTCCCCCACGAACCCGCACGGTTCCTCTTTGCGTTCCCCCACGAACCCGCACGGTTCCTCTTTGCGTTCCCCCACGAACCCGCACCCTTGCTCTTTGCGTTCCCCCACGAACCCGCACTCTTGCTCTTTGCGTTCCCCCACGAACCCGCACCGTTCCTCTTTGCGTTCCCCCACGAACCCGCACCCTTGCTCTTTGCGTTCCCCCACGAACCCGCACCCTTGCTCTTTGCGTTCCCCCACGAACCCGCACCCTTGCTCTTTGCGTTCCTCCACGAACCCGCACCCTTGCTCTTTGCGTTCCTCCACGAACCCGCACCGTTCCTCTTTGCGTTCCCCCACGAACCCGCACCCTTGCTCTTTGCGATCCCCGACGAACCCGCACCCTTGCTCTTTGCGTTCCCCCACGAACCCGCACGGTTCCTCTTTTTGTTCCCCCACGAACCCGCACCCTTGCTCTTTGCGTTCCCCCACGAACCCGCACCCTTGCTCTTTGCGTTCCCCCACGAACCCGCACCCTTGCTCTTTGCGTTCCCCCACGAACCCGCACCGTTCCTCTTTGCGTTCCCCCACGAACCCGCACCCTTGCTCTTTGCGTTCCCCCACGAACCCGCACCCTTGCTCTTTGCGTTCCCCCACGAACCCGCACCCTTGCTCTTTGCGTTCCCCCACGAACCCGCACCCTTGCTCTTTGCGTTCCCCCACGAACCCGCACCCTTGCTCTTTGCGTTCCCCCACGAACCCGCACCCTTGCTCTTTGCGTTCCCCCACGAACCCGCACCCTTGCTCTTTGCGTTCCCCCACGAACCCGCACCCTTGCTCTTTGCCTTCCGCCACGAACCCGCACCGTTCCTCTTTGCGTACCCCCACGAATACGCACCCTTGCTCTTTGCGTTCCCCCAAGAACCCGCACGGTTCCTCTTTGCGTTCCCCCACGAACCCGCACCCTTGCTCTTTGCGTTCCCCCACGAACCCGCACCCTTGCTCTTTGTGTTCCCCCACGAACCCGCACCCTTGCTCTTTGCGTTCCCCCACGAACCCGCACCCTTGCTCTTTGCGTTCCCCCACGAACCCGCACCCTTGCTCTTTGCGTTCCCCCACGAACCCGCACCCTTGCTCTTTGCGTTCCCCCACGAACCCGCACCGTTCCTCTTTGCGTTCCCCCACGAACCCGCACTCTTGCTCTTTGCGTTCCCCCACGAACCCGCACCGTTCCTCTTTGCGTTCCCCCACGAACCCGCACCCTTGCTCTTTGCGTTCCCCCACGAATACGCACCCTTGCTCTTTGCGTTCCCCCACGAACCCGCACCCTTGCTCTTTGCGTTCCTCCACGAACCCGCACCCTTGCTCTTTGCGTTCCTCCACGAACCCGCACCGTTCCTCTTTGCGTTCCCCCACGAACCCGCACCCTTGCTCTTTGCGTTCCCCCACGAACCCGCACCCTTGCTCTTTGCGTTCCCCCACGAACCCGCACCCTTGCTCTTTGCGTTCCCCCACGAACCCGCACCCTTGCTCTTTGCGTTCCCCCACGAACCCGCACCCTTGCTCTTTGCGTTCCCCCACGAATCAGCACGGTTCCTCTTTGCGTTCCCCCACGAACCCGCACCCTTGCTCTTTGCGTTCCCCCACGAACCCGCACCCTTGCTCTTTGCGTTCCCCCACGAACCCGCACCGTTCCTCTTTGCGTTCCCCCACGAACCCGCACCCTTGCTCTTTGCGTTCCCCCACGAACCCGCACCCTTGCTCTTTGCGTTCCCCCACGAACCCGCACCCTTGCTCTTTGCGTTCCCCCACGAACCCGCACCCTTGCTCTTTGCGTTCCCCCACGAACCCGCACCCTTGCTCTTTGCGTTCCCCCACGAACCCGCACCCTTGCTCTTTGCGTTCCCCCACGAACCCGCACTCTTGCTCTTTGCGTTCCCCCACGAACCTGCACCCTTGCTCTTTGCGTTCCCCCACGAACCCACAGCCTTGCTCTTTGCGTTCCCCCACGAACCCGCACCCTTGCAATTTGCATTCCCCCACGAACCCGCACCCTTGCTCTTTGCGTTCCCCCACGAACCCGCACCCTTGCTCTTTGCGTTCCCCCACGAACCCGCACCCTTGCTCTTTGCGTTCCCCCACGAACCCGCACCCTTGCTCTTTGCGTTCCCCCACGAACCCGCACCCTTGCTCTTTGCGTTCCCCCACGAACCCGCACCCTTGCTCTTTGCGTTCCCCCACGAACCCGCACCCTTGCTCTTTGCGTTCCCCCACGAACCCGCACCCTTGCTCTTTGCGTTCCCCCACGAACCCGCACGGTTCCTCTTTGCGTTCCCCCACGAACCCGCACCCTTGCTCTTTGCGTTCCCCCACGAACCCGCACCCTTGCTCTTTGCGTTCCCCCACGAACCCGCACCCTTGCTCTTTGCGTTCCCCCACGAACCCGCACCCTTGCTCTTTGCGTTCCCCCACGAACCCGCACCCTTGCTCTTTGCGTTCCCCCACGAACCCGCACCCTTGCTCTTTGCGTTCCCCCACGAACCCGCACCCTTGCTCTTTGCGTTCCCCCACGAACCCGCACCCTTGCTCTTTGCGTTCCCCCACGAACCCGCACCCTTGCTCTTTGCGTTCCCCCACGAACCCGCACGGTTCCTCTTTGCGTTCCCCCACGAACCCGCACCCTTGCTCTTTGCGTTCCTCCACGAACCCGCACCCTTGCTCTTTGCGTTCTCCCACGAACCCGCACCGTTCCTCTTTGCGTTCCCCCACGAACCCGCACCGTTCCTCTTTGCGTTCCCCCACGAACCCGCACCCTTGCTCTTTGCGTTCCCCCACGAACCCGCACCCTTGCTCTTTGCCTTCCCCCACGAACCCGCACGGTTCCTCTTTGCGTTCCCCCACGAACCCGCACCCTTGCTCTTTGCGTTCCCTCACGAACCCGCACGGTTCCTCTTTGCGTTCCCCCACGAACCCGCACCCTTGCTCTTTGCGTTCCCCCAAGAACCCGCACCCTTGCTCTTTGCGTTCCCCCACGAACCCGCACCCTTGCTCTTTGCGTTCCCTCACGAACCCGCACCCTTGCTCTTTGCGTTCCCCCACGAACCCGCACCCTTGCTCTTTGCGTTCCCCCACGAACCCGCACGGTTCCTCTTTGCGTTCCCCCACGAACCCGCACCGTTCCTCTTTGCGTTCCCCCACGAACCAGCACCCTTGCTCTTTGCGTTCCCCCACGAACCCGCACCCTTGCTCTTTGCGTTCCCCCACGAACCCGCACGGTTCCTCTTTGAGTTCCCCCACGAACCCGCACCCTTGCTCTTTGCGTTCCCCCACGAACCCGCACCCTTGCTCTTTGCGTTCCCCCACGAACCCGCACCCTTGCTCTTTGCGTTCCCCCACGAACCCGCACCCTTGCTCTTTGCGTTCCCCCACGAACCCGCACCCTTGCTCTTTGCGTTCCCCCACGAACCCGCACCGTTCCTCTTTGCGTTCCCCCACGAACCCGCACTCTTGCTCTTTGCGTTCCCCCACGAACCCGCACCCTTGCTCTTTGCGTTCCCCCACGAACCCGCACCCTTGCTCTTTGCGTTCCCCCACGAACCCGCACCCTTGCTCTTTGCGTTCCCCCACGAACCCGCACCCTTGCTCTTTGCGTTCCCCCACGAACCCGCACCCTTGCTCTTTGCGTTCCCCCACGAACCCGCACCGTTCCTCTTTGCGTTCCCCCACGAACCCGCACCCTTGCTCTTTGCGTTCCCCCACGAACCCGCACCCTTGCTCTTTGCGTTTCCCCACGAACCCGCACCCTTGCTCTTTGCGTTCCCCCACGAACCCGCACCCTTGCTCTTTGCGTTCCCCCACGAACCCGCACCCTTGCTCTTTGCGTTCCCCCACGAACCCGCACCCTTGCTCTTTGCGTTCCCCCACGAACCCGCACCGTTCCTCTTTGCGTACCCCCACGAATACGCACCCTTGCTCTTTGCGTTCCCCCAAGAACCCGCACGGTTCCTCTTTGCGTTCCCCCACGAACCCGCACCCTTGCTCTTTGCGTTCCCCCACGAACCCGCACCCTTGCTCTTTGTGTTCCCCCACGAACCCGCACGGTTCCTCTTTGCGTTCCCCCACGAACCCGCACCCTTGCTCTTTGCGTTCCCCCACGAACCCGCACCCTTGCTCTTTGCGTTCCCCCACGAACCCGCACCCTTGCTCTTTGCGTTCCCCCACGAACCCGCACCCTTGCTCTTTGCGTTCCCCCACGAACCCGCACCCTTGCTCTTTGCGTTCCCTCACGAACCCGCACCCTTGCTCTTGGCGTTCCCCCACGAACCCGCACCCTTGCTCTTTGCGTTCCCCCACGAACCCGCACGGTTCCTCTTTGCGTTCCCCCACGAACCCGCACCCTTGCTCTTTGCGTTCCTCCACGAACCCGCACCCTTGCTCTTTGCGTTCTCCCACGAACCCGCACCGTTCCTCTTTGCGTTCCCCCACGAACCCGCACCCTTGCTCTTTGCGTTCACCCACGAACCCGCACCGTTCCTCATTGCGTTCCCCCACGAACCCGCACGGTTCCTCTTTGCGTTCCCCCACGAACCCGCACCCTTGCTGTTTGCGTTCCCCCACGAACCCGCACCCTTGCTCTTTGCGTTCCCCCACGAACCCGCACCCTTGCTCTTTGCGTTCCCCCACGAACCCGCACCATTCCTCTTTGCGTTCCCCCACGAACCCGCACCCTTGCTCTTTGCGTTCCCCCACGAACCCGCACCCTTGCTCTTTGCGTTCCCCCACGAACCCGCACCCTTGCTCTTTGCGTTCCCCCACGAACCCGCACCCTTGCTCTTTGCCTTCCCCCACGAACCCGCACGGTTCCTCTTTTTGTTCCCCCACGAACCCGCACCCTTGCTCTTTGCGTTCCCCCACGAACCCGCACCCTTGCTCTTTGCGTTCCCCCACGAACCCGCACCCTTGCTCTTTGCGTTCCCCCACGAACCCGCACCCTTGCTCTTTGCGTTCCCTAACGAACCCGCACCATTCCTCTTTGCGTTCCCCCACGAACCCGCACCCTTGCTCTTTGCGTTCCCCCACGAACCCGCACCCTTGCTCTTTGCGTTCCCCCACGAACCCGCACCCTTGCTCTTTGCGTTCCCCCACGAACCCGCACCCTTGCTCTTTGCGTTCCCCCACGAACCCGCACGGTTCCTCTTTGCGTTCCCCCACGAACCCGCACGGTTCCTCTTTGCGTTCCCCCACGAACCCGCACCCTTGCTCTTTGCGTTCCCCCACGAACCCGCACTCTTGCTCTTTGCGTTCCCCCACGAACCCGCACCGTTCCTCTTTGCGTTCCCCCACGAACCCGCACCCTTGCTCTTTGCGTTCCCCCACGAACCCGCACCCTTGCTCTTTGCGTTCCCCCACGAACCCGCACCCTTGCTCTTTGCGTTCCTCCACGAACCCGCACCCTTGCTCTTTGCGTTCCTCCACGAACCCGCACCGTTCCTCTTTGCGTTCCCCCACGAACCCGCACCCTTGCTCTTTGCGTTCCCCGACGAACCCGCACCCTTGCTCTTTGCGTTCCCCCACGAACCCGCACGGTTCCTCTTTTTGTTCCCCCACGAACCCGCACCCTTGCTCTTTGCGTTCCCCCACGAACCCGCACCCTTGCTCTTTGCGTTCCCCCACGAACCCGCACTCTTGCTCTTTGCGTTCCCCCACGAACCCGCACCGTTCCTCTTTGCGTTCCCCCACGAACCCGCACCCTTGCTCTTTGCGTTCCCCCACGAACCCGCACCCTTGCTCTTTGCGTTCCCCCACGAACCCGCACCCTTGCTCTTTGCGTTCCCCCACGAACCCGCACCCTTGCTCTTTGCGTTCCCCCACGAACCCGCACCCTTGCTCTTTGCGTTCCCCCACGAACCCGCACCCTTGCTCTTTGCGTTCCCCCACGAACCCGCACCCTTGCTCTTTGCGTTCCCCCACGAACCCGCACCCTTGCTCTTTGCGTTCCCCCACGAACCCGCACCCTTGCTCTTTGCGTTCCCCCACGAACCCGCACCCTTGCTCTTTGCGTTCCCCCACGAACCCGCACCCTTGCTCTTTGCGTTCTCCCACGAACCCGCACCGTTCCTCTTTGCGTTCCCCCACGAACCCGCACCGTTCCTCTTTGCGTTCCCCCACGAACCCGCACCCTTGCTCTTTGCGTTCCCCCACGAACCCGCACCCTTGCTCTTTGCCTTCCCCCACGAACCCGCACGGTTCCTCTTTGCGTTCCCCCACGAACCCGCACCCTTGCTCTTTGCGTTCCCTCACGAACCCGCACGGTTCCTCTTTGCGTTCCCCCACGAACCCGCACCCTTGCTCTTTGCGTTCCCCCAAGAACCCGCACCCTTGCTCTTTGCGTTCCCCCACGAACCCGCACCCTTGCTCTTTGCGTTCCCTCACGAACCCGCACCCTTGCTCTTTGCGTTCCCCCACGAACCCGCACCCTTGCTCTTTGCGTTCCCCCACGAACCCGCACGGTTCCTCTTTGCGTTCCCCCACGAACCCGCACCGTTCCTCTTTGCGTTCCCCCACGAACCAGCACCCTTGCTCTTTGCGTTCCCCCACGAACCCGCACCCTTGCTCTTTGCGTTCCCCCACGAACCCGCACGGTTCCTCTTTGAGTTCCCCCACGAACCCGCACCCTTGCTCTTTGCGTTCCCCCACGAACCCGCACCCTTGCTCTTTGCGTTCCCCCACGAACCCGCACCCTTGCTCTTTGCGTTCCCCCACGAACCCGCACCCTTGCTCTTTGCGTTCCCCCACGAACCCGCACCCTTGCTCTTTGCGTTCCCCCACGAACCCGCACCGTTCCTCTTTGCGTTCCCCCACGAACCCGCACTCTTGCTCTTTGCGTTCCCCCACGAACCCGCACCCTTGCTCTTTGCGTTCCCCCACGAACCCGCACCCTTGCTCTTTGCGTTCCCCCACGAACCCGCACCCTTGCTCTTTGCGTTCCCCCACGAACCCGCACCCTTGCTCTTTGCGTTCCCCCACGAACCCGCACCCTTGCTCTTTGCGTTCCCCCACGAACCCGCACCGTTCCTCTTTGCGTTCCCCCACGAACCCGCACCCTTGCTCTTTGCGTTCCCCCACGAACCCGCACCCTTGCTCTTTGCGTTTCCCCACGAACCCGCACCCTTGCTCTTTGCGTTCCCCCACGAACCCGCACCCTTGCTCTTTGCGTTCCCCCACGAACCCGCACCCTTGCTCTTTGCGTTCCCCCACGAACCCGCACCCTTGCTCTTTGCGTTCCCCCACGAACCCGCACCGTTCCTCTTTGCGTACCCCCACGAATACGCACCCTTGCTCTTTGCGTTCCCCCAAGAACCCGCACGGTTCCTCTTTGCGTTCCCCCACGAACCCGCACCCTTGCTCTTTGCGTTCCCCCACGAACCCGCACCCTTGCTCTTTGTGTTCCCCCACGAACCCGCACGGTTCCTCTTTGCGTTCCCCCACGAACCCGCACCCTTGCTCTTTGCGTTCCCCCACGAACCCGCACCCTTGCTCTTTGCGTTCCCCCACGAACCCGCACCCTTGCTCTTTGCGTTCCCCCACGAACCCGCACCCTTGCTCTTTGCGTTCCCCCACGAACCCGCACCCTTGCTCTTTGCGTTCCCTCACGAACCCGCACCCTTGCTCTTGGCGTTCCCCCACGAACCCGCACCCTTGCTCTTTGCGTTCCCCCACGAACCCGCACGGTTCCTCTTTGCGTTCCCCCACGAACCCGCACCCTTGCTCTTTGCGTTCCTCCACGAACCCGCACCCTTGCTCTTTGCGTTCTCCCACGAACCCGCACCGTTCCTCTTTGCGTTCCCCCACGAACCCGCACCCTTGCTCTTTGCGTTCACCCACGAACCCGCACCGTTCCTCATTGCGTTCCCCCACGAACCCGCACGGTTCCTCTTTGCGTTCCCCCACGAACCCGCACCCTTGCTGTTTGCGTTCCCCCACGAACCCGCACCCTTGCTCTTTGCGTTCCCCCACGAACCCGCACCCTTGCTCTTTGCGTTCCCCCACGAACCCGCACCATTCCTCTTTGCGTTCCCCCACGAACCCGCACCCTTGCTCTTTGCGTTCCCCCACGAACCCGCACCCTTGCTCTTTGCGTTCCCCCACGAACCCGCACCCTTGCTCTTTGCGTTCCCCCACGAACCCGCACCCTTGCTCTTTGCCTTCCCCCACGAACCCGCACGGTTCCTCTTTTTGTTCCCCCACGAACCCGCACCCTTGCTCTTTGCGTTCCCCCACGAACCCGCACCCTTGCTCTTTGCGTTCCCCCACGAACCCGCACCCTTGCTCTTTGCGTTCCCCCACGAACCCGCACCCTTGCTCTTTGCGTTCCCTAACGAACCCGCACCATTCCTCTTTGCGTTCCCCCACGAACCCGCACCCTTGCTCTTTGCGTTCCCCCACGAACCCGCACCCTTGCTCTTTGCGTTCCCCCACGAACCCGCACCCTTGCTCTTTGCGTTCCCCCACGAACCCGCACCCTTGCTCTTTGCGTTCCCCCACGAACCCGCACGGTTCCTCTTTGCGTTCCCCCACGAACCCGCACGGTTCCTCTTTGCGTTCCCCCACGAACCCGCACCCTTGCTCTTTGCGTTCCCCCACGAACCCGCACTCTTGCTCTTTGCGTTCCCCCACGAACCCGCACCGTTCCTCTTTGCGTTCCCCCACGAACCCGCACCCTTGCTCTTTGCGTTCCCCCACGAACCCGCACCCTTGCTCTTTGCGTTCCCCCACGAACCCGCACCCTTGCTCTTTGCGTTCCTCCACGAACCCGCACCCTTGCTCTTTGCGTTCCTCCACGAACCCGCACCGTTCCTCTTTGCGTTCCCCCACGAACCCGCACCCTTGCTCTTTGCGTTCCCCGACGAACCCGCACCCTTGCTCTTTGCGTTCCCCCACGAACCCGCACGGTTCCTCTTTTTGTTCCCCCACGAACCCGCACCCTTGCTCTTTGCGTTCCCCCACGAACCCGCACCCTTGCTCTTTGCGTTCCCCCACGAACCCGCACTCTTGCTCTTTGCGTTCCCCCACGAACCCGCACCGTTCCTCTTTGCGTTCCCCCACGAACCCGCACCCTTGCTCTTTGCGTTCCCCCACGAACCCGCACCCTTGCTCTTTGCGTTCCCCCACGAACCCGCACCCTTGCTCTTTGCGTTCCCCCACGAACCCGCACCCTTGCTCTTTGCGTTCCCCCACGAACCCGCACCCTTGCTCTTTGCGTTCCCCCACGAACCCGCACCCTTGCTCTTTGCGTTCCCCCACGAACCCGCACCCTTGCTCTTTGCGTTCCCCCACGAACCCGCACCCTTGCTCTTTGCCTTCCGCCACGAACCCGCACCGTTCCTCTTTGCGTACCCCCACGAATACGCACCCATGCTCTTTGCGTTCCCCCAAGAACCCGCACGGTTCCTCTTTGCGTTCCCCCACGAACCCGCACCCTTGCTCTTTGCGTTCCCCCACGAACCCGCACCCTTGCTCTTTGTGTTCCCCCACGAACCCGCACCCTTGCTCTTTGCGTTCCCCCACGAACCCGCACCCTTGCTCTTTGCGTTCCCCCACGAACCCGCACCCTTGCTCTTTGCGTTCCCCCACGAACCCGCACCCTTGCTCTTTGCGTTCCCCCACGAACCCGCACCGTTCCTCTTTGCGTTCCCCCACGAACCCGCACTCTTGCTCTTTGCGTTCCCCCACGAACCCGCACCGTTCCTCTTTGCGTTCCCCCACGAACCCGCACCCTTGCTCTTTGCGTTCCCCCACGAACCCGCACCCTTGCTCTTTGCGTTCCCCCACGAACCCGCACCCTTGCTCTTTGCGTTCCTCCACGAACCCGCACCCTTGCTCTTTGCGTTCTCCCACGAACCCGCACCGTTCCTCTTTGCGTTCCCCCACGAACCCGCACCCTTGCTCTTTGCGTTCCCCCACGAACCCGCACCCTTGCTCTTTGCGTTCCCCCACGAACCCGCACCCTTGCTCTTTGCGTTCCCCCACGAACCCGCACCCTTGCTCTTTGCGTTCCCCCACGAACCCGCACCCTTGCTCTTTGCGTTCCCCCACGAATCAGCACGGTTCCTCTTTGCGTTCCCCCACGAACCCGCACCCTTGCTCTTTGCGTTCCCCCACGAACCCGCACCCTTGCTCTTTGCGTTCCCCCACGAACCCGCACCGTTCCTCTTTGCGTTCCCCCACGAACCCGCACCCTTGCTCTTTGCGTTCCCCCACGAACCCGCACCCTTGCTCTTTGCGTTCCCCCACGAACCCGCACCCTTGCTCTTTGCGTTCCCCCACGAACCCGCACCCCTGCTCTTTGCGTTCCCCCACGAACCCGCACCCTTGCTCTTTGCGTTCCCCCACGAACCCGCACCCTTGCTCTTTGCGTTCCCCCACGAACCCGCACTCTTGCTCTTTGCGTTCCCCCACGAACCTGCACCCTTGCTCTTTGCGTTCCCCCACGAACCCACAGCCTTGCTCTTTGCGTTCCCCCACGAACCCGCACCCTTGCTCTTTGCGTTCCCCCACGAACCCGCACCCTTGCTCTTTGCGTTCCCCCACGAACCCGCACCCTTGCTCTTTGCGTTCCCCCACGAACCCGCACCCTTGCTCTTTGCGTTCCCCCACGAACCCGCACCCTTGCTCTTTGCGTTCCCCCACGAACCCGCACCCTTGCTCTTTGCGTTCCCCCACGAACCCGCACCGTTCCTCTTTGCGTTCCCCCACTAACCCGCACCCTTGCTCTTTGCGTTCCCCCACGAACCCGCACGGTTCCTCTTTGCGTTCCCCCACGAACCCGCACCCTTGCTCTTTGCGTTCCCCCACGAACCCGCACCCTTGCTCTTTGCGTTCCCCCACGAACCCGCAACCTTGCTCTTTGCGTTCCCCCACGAACCCGCACCCTTGCTCTTTGCGTTCCCCCACGAACCCGCACCCTTGCTCTTTGCGTTCCCCCACGAACCCGCACCCTTGCTCTTTGCGTTCCCCCACGAACCCGCACCCTTGCTCTTTGCGTTCCCCCACGAACCCGCACCCTTGCTCTTTGCGTTCCCCCACGAACCCGCACCCTTGCTCTTTGCGTTCCCCCACGAACCCGCACGGTTCCTCTTTGCGTTCCCCCACGAACCCGCACCCTTGCTCTTTGCGTTCCTCCACGAACCCGCACCCTTGCTCTTTGCGTTCTCCCACGAACCCGCACCGTTCCTCTTTGCGTTCCCCCACGAACCCGCACCGTTCCTCTTTGCGTTCCCCCACGAACCCGCACCCTTGCTCTTTGCGTTCCCCCACGAACCCGCACCCTTGCTCTTTGCCTTCCCCCACGAACCCGCACGGTTCCTCTTTGCGTTCCCCCACGAACCCGCACCCTTGCTCTTTGCGTTCCCTCACGAACCCGCACGGTTCCTCTTTGCGTTCCCCCACGAACCCGCACCCTTGCTCTTTGCGTTCCCCCAAGAACCCGCACCCTTGCTCTTTGCGTTCCCCCACGAACCCGCACCCTTGCTCTTTGCGTTCCCTCACGAACCCGCACCCTTGCTCTTTGCGTTCCCCCACGAACCCGCACCCTTGCTCTTTGCGTTCCCCCACGAACCCGCACGGTTCCTCTTTGCGTTCCCCCACGAACCCGCACCGTTCCTCTTTGCGTTCCCCCACGAACCCGCACCCTTGCTCTTTGCGTTCCCCCACGAACCCGCACCCTTGCTCTTTGCGTTCCCCCACGAACCCGCACCCTTGCTCTTTGAGTTCCCCCACGAACCCGCACCCTTGCTCTTTGCGTTCCCCCACGAACCCGCACCCTTGCTCTTTGCGTTCCCCCACGAACCCGCACCCTTGCTCTTTGCGTTCCCCCACGAACCCGCACCCTTGCTCTTTGCGTTCCCCCACGAACCCGCACCCTTGCTCTTTGCGTTCCCCCACGAACCCGCACCGTTCCTCTTTGCGTTCCCCCACGAACCCGCACTCTTGCTCTTTGCGTTCCCCCACGAACCCGCACTCTTGCTCTTTGCGTTCCCCCACGAACCCGCACCCTTGCTCTTTGCGTTCCCCCACGAACCCGCACCCTTGCTCTTTGCGTTCCCCCACGAACCCGCACCCTTGCTCTTTGCGTTCCCCCACGAACCCGCACCCTTGCTCTTTGCGTTCCCCCACGAACCCGCACCCTTGCTCTTTGCGTTCCCCCACGAACCCGCACCGTTCCTCTTTGCGTTCCCCCACGAACCCGCACCCTTGCTCTTTGCATTCCCCCACGAACCCGCACCGTTCCTCTTTGCGTTCCCCCACGAACCCGCACCGTTCCTCTTTGCGTTCCCCCACGAACCCGCACCCTTGCTCTTTGCGTTCCCACACGAACCCGCACCCTTGCTCTTTGCGTTCCCCCACGAACCCGCACCCTTGCTCTTTGCGTTCCCCCACGAACCCGCACCCTTGCTCTTTGCGTTCCCCCACGAACCCGCACCCTTGCTCTTTGCGTTCCCCCACGAACCCGCACCCTTGCTCTTTGCGTTCCCCCACGAACCCGCACCCTTGCTCTTTGCGTTCCCCCACGAACCCGCACCGTTCCTCTTTGTGTTCCCCCACGAACCCGCACGGTTCCTCTTTGCGTTCCCCCACGAACCCGCACCCTTGCTCTTTGCGTTCCCCCACGAACCCGCACCCTTGCTCTTTGCGTTCCCCCACGAACCCGCACCCTTGCTCTTTGCGTTTCCCCACGAACCCGCACCCTTGCTCTTTGCGTTCCCCCATGAACCCGTACCCTTGCTCTTTGCGTTCCCCCACGAACCCGCACCCTTGCGCTTTGCGTTCCCCCACGAACCCGCACCGTTCCTCTTTGCGTTCCCCCACGAACCCGCACCGTTCCTCTTTGCGTACCCCCACGAATACGCACCCTTGCTCTTTGCGTTCCCCCAAGAACCCGCACGGTTCCTCTTTGCGTTCCCCCACGAACCTGCACCCTTGCTCTTTGCGTTCCCCCACGAACCCGCACCCTTGCTCTTTGCGTTCCCCCACGAAACCGCACCCTTGCTCTTTGTGTTCCCCCACGAACCCGCACGGTTCCTCTTTGCGTTCCCCCACGAACCCGCACCCTTGCTCTTTGCGTTCCCCCACGAACCCGCACGGTTCCTCTTTGCGTTCCCCCACGAACCCGCACCCTTGCTCTTTGCGTTCCCCCACGAACCCGCACCGTTCCTCTTTGCGTTCCCCCACGAACCCGCACCCTTGCTCTTTGCATTCCCCCACGAACCCGCACCGTTGCTCTTTGCGTTCCCCCATGAACCCGCACCGTTCCTCTTTGCGTTCCCCCACGAACCCGCACCGTTCCTCTTTGCGTTCCCCCACGAACCCGCACCCTTGCTCTTTGCGTTCCCCCACGAACCCGCACGGTTCCTCTTTGCGTTCCCCCACGAACCCGCACGGTTCCTCTTTGCGTTCCCCCACGAACCCGCACCCTTGCTCTTTGCGTTCCTCCACGAACCCGCACCCTTGCTCTTTGAGTTCCTCCACGAACCCGCACCGTTCCTCTTTGCGTTCCCCCACGAACCCGCACCCTTGCTCTTTGCGTTCCCCCACGAACCCGCACCCTTGCTCTTTGCGTTCCCCCACGAACCCGCACCCTTGCTCTTTGCGTTCCCCCAAGAACCCGCACCCTTGCTCTTTGCGTTCCCCCACGAACCCGCACCCTTGCTCTTTGCGTTCCCCCATGAACCCGCACGGTTCCTCTTTGCGTTCCCCCACGAACCCGCACCCTTGCTCTTTGCGTTCCCCCACGAACCCGCACGGTTCCTCTTTGCGTTCCCCCACGAACCCGCACCGTTCCTCTTTGCGTTCCCCCACGAACCCGCACCCTTGCTCTTTGCGTTCCCCCACGAACCCGCACCCTTGCTCTTTGCGTTCCCCCACGAACCCGCACCCTTGCTCTTTGCGTTCCCCCACGAACCCGCACCCTTGCTCTTTGCGTTCCCCCACGAGCCCGCACCGTTCCTCTTTGCGTTCCCCCAAGAACCCGCACCCTTGCTCTTTGCGTTCCCCCACGAACCCGCACCGTTCCTCTTTGCGTTCCCCCACGAACCCGCACCGTTCCTCTTTGCGTTCCCCCACGAACCCGCACCCTTGCTCTTTGCGTTCCCCGACGAACCCGCACCCTTGCTCTTTGCGTTCCCCCACGAACCCACACCCTTGCTCTTTGCGTTCCCCCACGAACCCTCACCGTTCCTCTTTGCATTCCCCCACAAACCCGCACGGTTCCTCTTTGCGTTCCCCCACAAACCCGCACGGTTGCTCTTTGCGTTCCCCCACAAACCTGCACGGTTGCTCCTTGCGTTCCCCCACGAACCCGCACCCTTGCTCTTTGCGTTCCCCCACGAACCCGCACGGTTCCTCTTTGCGTTCACCCACGAACCCGCACCCTTGCTCTTTGCGTTCCCCCACGAACCCGCACGGTTCCTCTTTGCGTTCCGCCACGAACCCGCACGGTTGCTCTTTGCGTTCCCCCACGAACCCGCACGGTTGCTCTTTGCGTTCCCCCACGAACCTGCACGGTTGCTCCTTGCGTTCCCCCACGAACCCGCACGGTTCCTCTTTGTGTTCCCCCACGAACCCGCACTGTTGCTCATTGCGTTCCCCCACGAACCCGCACGGTTCCTCTTTGCGTTCCCCCACGAACCCGCACCCTTGCTGTTTGCGTTCCCCCACGAACCCGCACCCTTGCTCTTTGCGTTCCCCCACGAACCCGCATCCTTGCTCTTTGCGTTCCCTCACGAACCCGCAATCTTGCTCTTTGCGTTCCCCCACGAACCCGCACCCTTGCTCTTTGCGTTCCCCCACGAACCCGCACCCTTGCTCTTTGCGTTCCCCCACGAACCCGCACCCTTGCTCTTTGCGTTCCCCCACGAACCCGCACCCTTGCTCTTTGCGTTCCCCCACGAACCCGCACCCTTGCTCTTTGCGTTCCCCCACGAACCCGCACCCTTGCTCTTTGCGTTCCCCCACGAACCCGCACCCTTGCTCTTTGCGTTCCCCCACGAACCCGCACCGTTCCTCTTTGCGTTCCCCCACGAACCCGCACGGTTCCTCTTTGCGTTCCCCCACGAACCCGCACGGTTCCTCTTTGCGTTCCCCCACGAACCCGCACACTTGCTCTTTGCGTTCCCCCACGAACCCGCACCCTTGCTCTTTGCGTTCCCCCACGAACCCGCACCCTTGCTCTTTGCGTTCCCCCACGAACCCGCACCCTTGCTCTTTGTGTTCCCCCACGAACCCGCACCCTTGCTCTTTGCGTTCCCCCACGAACCCGCACCGTTCCTCTTTGCGTTCCCCCACGAACCCGCACCCTTGCTCTTTGCGTTCCCCCACGAACCCGCACCCTTGCTCTTTGCGTTCCCCCACGAACCCGCACCCTTGCTCTTTGCGTTCCCCCACGAACCCGCACCCTTGCTCTTTGAGTTCCCCCACGAACCCGCACGGTTCCTCTTTTTGTTCCCCCACGAACCCGCACGGTTCCTCTTTTTGTTCCCCCACGAACCCGCACCCTTGCTCTTTGCGTTCCCCCACGAACCCGCACCCTTGCTCTTTGCGTTCCCCCACGAACCCGCACCCTTGCTCTTTGCGTTCCCCCACGAACCCGCACCCTTGCTCTTTGCGTTCCCCCACGAACCCGCACCCTTGCTCTTTGCATTCCCCCACGAACCCGCACCCTTGCTCTTTGCGTTTCCCCACGATCCCGCACCCTTGCTCTTTGCGTTCCCCCACGAACCCGCACCCTTGCTCTTTGCGTTCCCCCACGAACCCGCACCCTTGCTCTTTGCGTTCCCCCACGAACCCGCACCCTTGCTCTTTGCGTTCCCCCACGAACCCGCACCGTTCCTCTTTGCGTTCCCCCACGAACCCGCACTCTTGCTCTTTGCGTTCCCCCACAAACCCGCACCCTTGCTCTTTGCGTTCCCCCACGAACCCGCACCCTTGCTCTTTGCGTTCCCCCACGAACCCGCACCC
The DNA here is from genome assembly GCA_036925125.1 of Oreortyx pictus. Classification (NCBI taxonomy): domain Eukaryota; kingdom Metazoa; phylum Chordata; class Aves; order Galliformes; family Odontophoridae; genus Oreortyx; species Oreortyx pictus. The sequence goes on along the minus strand of JAUPFR010000159.1, from coordinate 67,850 downwards.
TTGCTCTTTGCGTTCCCCCACGAACCCGCACGGTTCCTCTTTGCGTTCCCCCACGAACCCGCACCCTTGCTCTTTGCGTTCCCCCACGAACCCGCACCGTTCCTCTTTGCGTTCCCCCACGAACCCGCACCCTTGCTCTTTGCATTCCCCCACGAACCCGCACCCTTGCTCTTTGCGTTCCCCCACGAACCCGCACCGTTCCTCTTTGCGTTCCCCCACGAACCCGCACCCTTGCTCTTTGCGTTCCCCCACGAACCCGCACCCTTGCTCTTTGCGTTCCCCCACGAACCCGCACCCTTGCTCTTTGCGTTCCCCCACGAACCCGCACCCTTGCTCTTTACGTTCCCCCACGAACCCGCACCCTTGCTCTTTGCGTTCCCCCACGAACCCGCACCCTTGCTCTTTGCGTTCCCCCATGAACCCGCACCCTTGCTCTTTGCGTTCCCCCACGAACCCGCACCCTTGCTCTTTGCGTTCCCCCACGAACCCGCACCCTTGCTCTTTGCGTTTCCCCACGAACCCGCACCCTTGCTCTTTGCGTTCCCCCACGAACCCGCACCCTTGCTCTTTGCGTTCCCCCACGAACCCGCACCGTTCCTCTTTGCGTTCCCCCACGAACCCGCACCGTTCCTATTTGCGTAACCCCACGAATACGCACCCTTGCTCTTTGCGTTCCCCCAAGAACCCGCACGGTTCCTCTTTGCGTTCCCTCACGAACCTGCACCCTTGCTCTTTGCGTTCCCCCACGAACCCGCACCCTTGCTCTTTGCGTTCCCCCACGAACCCGCACCCTTGCTCTTTGTGTTCCCCCACGAACCCGCACGGTTCCTCTTTGCGTTCCCCCACGAACCCGCACCCTTGCTCTTTGCGTTCCCCCACGAACCCGCACGGTTCCTCTTTGCGTTCCCCCACGAACCCGCACCCTTGCTCTTTGCGTTCCCCCACGAACCCGCACCCTTGCTCTTTGCGTTCCCCCACGAACCCGCACCCTTGCTCTTTGCGTTCCCCCATGAACCCGCACGGTTCCTCTTTGCGTTCCCCCACAAACCCGCACCCTTGCTCTTTGCGTTCCCCCACGAACCCGCACGGTTCCTCTTTGCGTTCCCCCACGAACCCGCACCCTTGCTCTTTGCGTTCCCCCACGAACCCGCACCCTTGCTCTTTGCGTTCCTCCACGAACCCGCACGGTTCCTCTTTGCGTTCCCCCACGAACCCGCACCCTTGCTCTTTGCGTTCCCCCACGAACCCGCACCCTTGCTCTTTGCGTTCCCCCACGAACCCGCACCCTTGCTCTTTGCATTCCCCCAAGAACCCGCACCCTTGCTCTTTGCGTTCCCCCAAGAACCCGCACCCTTGCTCTTTGCGTTCCCCCACGAACCCGCACGGTTCCTCTTTGCGTTCCCCCACGAACCCGCACCATTGCACTTTGCGTTCCCCCACGAACCCGCACCCTTGCTCTTTGCGTTCCCCCACGAACCCGCACCCTTGCTCTTTGCGTTCCCCCACGAATCAGCACGGTTCCTCTTTGCGTTCCCCCACGAACCCGCACCCTTGCTCTTTGCGTTCCCCCACGAACCCGCACCCTTGCTCTTTGCGTTCCCCCACGAACCCGCACCGTTCCTCTTTGCGTTCCCCCACGAACCCGCACCCTTGCTCTTTGCGTTCCCCCACGAACCCGCACCCTTGCTCTTTGCGTTCCCCCACGAACCCGCACCCTTGCTCTTTGCGTTCCCCCACGAACCCGCACCCTTGCTCTTTGCGTTCCCCCACGAACCCGCACCCTTGCTCTTTGCGTTCCCCCACGAACCCGCACCCTTGCTCTTTGCGTTCCCACACGAACCCGCACCCTTGCTCTTTGCGTTCCCCCACGAACCCGCACGGTTCCTCTTTGCGTTCCCCCACGAACCCGCACCCTTGCTCTTTGCGTTCCTCCACGAACCCGCACCCTTGCTCTTTGCGTTCCTCCACGAACCCGCACCCTTGCTCTTTGCGTTCCCCCACGAACCCGCACCCTTGCTCTTTGCGTTCCCACACGAACCCGCACCCTTGCTCTTTGCGTTCCCCCACGAACCCGCACCCTTGCTCTTTGCCTTCCCCCACGAACCCGCACGGTTCCTCTTTTTGTTCCCCCACGAACCCGCACCCTTGCTCTTTGCGTTCCCCCATGAACCCGTACCCTTGCTCTTTGCGTTCCCCCACGAACCCGCACCCTTGCTCTTTGCGTTCCCCCACGAACCCGCACCCTTGCTCTTTGCGTTCCCCCACGAACCCGCACCCTTCCTCTTTGCGTTCCCCCACGAACCCGCACCCTTGCTCTTTGCGTTCCCCCACGAACCCGCACCCTTGCTCTTTGCGTTCCCCCACGAACCCGCACCCTTGCTCTTTGCGTTCCCCCACGAACCCGCACCCTTTCTCTTTGCGTTCCCCCACGAACCCACACCCTTGCTCTTTGCGTTCCCCCACGAACCCGCACCCTTGCTCTTTGCGTTCCCCCACGAACCCGCACGGTTCCTCTTTGCGTTCCCCCACGAACCCGCACGGTTCCTCTTTGCGTTCCCCCACGAACCCGCACCCTTGCTCTTTGCGTTCCCCCACGAACCCGCACCCTTGCTCTTTGCGTTCCCCCACGAACCCGCACCCTTGCTCTTTGCGTTTCCCCACGAACCCGCACCCTTGCTCTTTGCGTTCCCCCACGAACCCGCACCCTTGCTCTTTGCGTTCCCCCACGAACCCGCACCCTTGCTCTTTGCGTTCCCCCACGAACCCGCACCGTTCCTCTTTGCGTTCCCCCACGAACCCGCACCCTTGCTCTTTGCGTTCCCCCACGAACCCGCACCCTTGCTCTTTGCGTTCCCCCACGAACCCGCACCCTTGCTCTTTGCGTTCCCCCACGAACCCGCACCCTTGCTCTTTGCGTTCCCCCACGAACCCGCACCCTTGCTCTTTGCGTTCCCCCACGAACCCGCACCCTTGCTCTTTGCGTTCCCCCACGAACCCGCACCGTTCCTCTTTGCGTTCCCCCACGAACCCGCACCCTTGCTCTTTGCGTTCCCCCACGAACCCGCACCCTTGCTCTTTGCGTTCCCTAACGAACCCGCACCCTAGCTCTTTGCGTTCCCCCACGAACCCGCACCCTTGCTCTTTGCGTTCCCCCACGAACCCGCACCCTTGCTCTTTGCGTTCCCCCACGAACCTGCACCCTTGCTCTTTGCGTTCCCCCAAGAACCCGCACGGTTCCTCTTTGCGTTCCCCCACGAACCCGCACCCTTGCTCTTTGCGTTCCCCCACGAACCCGCACGGTTCCTCTTTGCGTTCCCCCACGAACCCGCACCGTTCCTCTTTGCGTTCCCCCACGAACCCGCACCCTTGCTCTTTGCGTTCCCCCACGAACCCGCACGGTTCCTCTTTGCGTTCCCCCACGAACCCGCACCCTTGCTCTTTGCGTTCCCCCACGAACCCGCACCGTTCCTCTTTGCGTTCCCCCACGAACCCGCACCCTTGCTCTTTGCGTTCCCCCACGAACCCGCACCCTTGCTCTTTGCGTTCCCCCACGAACCCGCACCCTTGCTCTTTGCGTTCCCCCACGAACCCGCAACGTTCCTCTTTGCGTTCCCCCACGAACCCGCACCCTTCCTCTTTGCGTTCCCCCACGAACCCGCACCCTTGCTCTTTGTGTTCCCCCACGAACCCGCCCCCTTGCTCTTTGCGTTCCCCCACGAACCCGCACCCTTGCTCTTTGCGTTCCCTAACGAACCCGCACCATTCCTCATTGCGTTCCCCCACGAACCCGCACCCTTGCTCTTTGTGTTCCACCACGAACCCGCACGGTTCCTCTTTGCGTTCCCCCACGAACCCGCATGGTTCCTCTTTGCATTCCCCCACGAACCCGCACCCTTGCTCTTTGCGTTCCCCCACGAACCCGCACCCTTGCTCTTTGCGTTCCCCCACGAACCCGCAACGTTCCTCTTTGCGTTCCCCCACGAACCCGCACGGTTCCTCTTTGCGTTCCCCCACGAACCCGCACCATTGCTCTTTGCGTTCCCCCACGAACCCGCACCCTTGCTCTTTGCGTTCCCCCACGAACCCGCACCCTTGCTCTTTGCGTTCCCCCACGAACCCGCACCCTTGCTCTTTGCGTTCCCCCACGAACCCGCACCCTTGCTCTTTGCGTTCCCCCACGAACCCGCACCCTTGCTCTTTGCGTTCCCCCACGAACCCGCACCCTTGCTCTTTGCGTTCCCCCACGAACCCGCACCCTTGCTCTTTGCGTTCCCCCACGAACCCGCACCCTTGCTCTTTGCGTTCCCCCACGAACCCGCACCCTTGCTCTTTGCGTTCCCCCATGAACCCGCACCCTTGCTCTTTGCGTTCCCCCACGAACCCGCACCCTTGCTCTTTGCGTTCCCCCACGAACCCGCACCCTTGCTCTTTGCGTTTCCCCACGAACCCGCACCCTTGCTCTTTGCGTTCCCCCACGAACCCGCACCCTTGCTCTTTGCGTTCCCCCACGAACCCGCACCCTTGCTCTTTGCGTTCCCCCACGAACCCGCACCGTTCCTCTTTGCGTTCCCCCACGATCCCGCACCGTTCCTCTTTGCGTTCCCCCACGAATACACACCCTTGCTCTTTGCGTTCCCCCACGAACCCGCACCCTTGCTCTTTGCGTTCCCCCACATACCCGCACCCTTGCTCTTTGCGTTCCCCCACGAACCCGCACCCTTGCTCTTTGCGTTCCCCCACGAACCCGCACCCTTGCTCTTTGTGTTCCCCCACGAACCCGCACGGTTCCTCTTTGTGTTCCCCCACGAACCCGCACCGTTCCTCTTTGCGTTCCCCCACGAACCCGCACCCTTGCTCTTTGCGTTCCCCCACGAACCCGCACCCTTGCTCTTTGCGTTCCCCCACGAACCCGCACCCTTGCTCTTTGGGTTCCCCCACGAACCCGCACCGTTCCTCTTTGCGTTCCCCCACGAACCCGCACCGTTCCTCTTTGCGTTCCCCCACGAACCCGCACCGTTCCTCTTTGCGTTCCCCCACGAACCCGCACGGTTCCTCTTTGCGTTCCCCCACGAACCCGCACCCTTGCTCTTTGCGTTCCTCCACGAACCCGCACCCTTGCTCTTTGCGTTCCTCCACGAACCCGCACCCTTGCTCTTTGCGTTCCTCCACGAACCCGCACCGTTCCTCTTTGCGTTCCCCCACGAACCCGCACCCTTGCTCTTTGCGTTCCCCCACGAACCCGCACCCTTGTACTTTGCGTTCCCCCACGAACCCGCACCCTTGCTCTTTGCGTTCCCCCAAGAACCCGCACCCTTGCTCTTTGCGTTCCCCCAAGAACCCGCACCCTTGCTCTTTGCGTTCCCCCATGAACCCGCACGGTTCCTCTTTGCGTTCCCCCACGAACCCGCACCCTTGCTCTTTGCGTTCCCCCACGAATCCGCACGGTTCCTCTTTGCGTTCCCCCACGAACCCGCACCCTTGCTCTTTGCGTTCCCCCACGAACCCGCACCCTTGCTCTTTGCGTTCCCCCACGAACCCGCACCCTTGCTCTTTGCGTTCCCCCACGAACCCGCACCCTTGCTGTTTGCGTTCCCCCACGAACCCGCACCGTTCCTCTTTGCGTTCCCCCAAGAACCCGCACCCTTGCTCTTTGTGTTCCCCCACGAACCCGCACCCTTGCTCTTTGCGTTCGCTTATGAACCCGCACCCTTGCTCTTTGCGTTCCCCCACGAACCCGCACCCTTGCTCTTTGCGTTCCCCCACGAACCCGCACCCTTGCTCTTTGCGTTCCCCCACGAACCCGCACCGTTCCTCTTTGCGTTCCCCCACAAACCCGCACGGTTCCTCTTTGCGTTCCCCCACAAACCTGCTCGGTTGCACTTTGCGTTCCCCCACAAACCTGCACGGTTGCTCCTTGCGTTCCCCCACGAACCCGCACCCTTGCTCTTTGCGTTCCCCCACGAACCCGCACGGTTCCTCTTTGCGTACCCCCACGAACCCGCACGGTTCCTCTTTGCGTTCCCCCACGAACCCGCACCCTTGCTCTTTGCGTTCCCCCACGAACCTGCACGGTTGCTCCTTGCGTTCCCCCACGAACCCGCACGGTTCCTCTTTGCGTTCCCCCACGAACCCGCACTGTTGCTCCTTGCGTTCCCCCACGAACCCGCACGGTTCCTCTTTGCGTTCCCCCACGAACCCGCACCCTTGCTCTTTGCGTTCCCCCACGAACCCGCATCCTTGCTCTTTGCGTTCCCCCACGAACCCGCACCCTTGCTCTTTGCGTTCCCCCACGAACCCGCACCCTTGCTCTTTGCGTTCCCCCACGAACCCGCACCCTTGCTGTTTGCGTTCCCCCACGAACCCGCACCCTTGCTCTTTGCGTTCCCCCACGAACCCGCACCCTTGCTCTTTGCGTTCCCCCACGAACCCGCACCCTTGCTCTTTGCGTTCCCCCACGAACCCGCACCCTTGCTCTTTGCGTTCCCCCACGAACCCGCACCCTTGCTCTTTGCGTTCCCCCACGAACCCGCACCCTTGCTCTTTGCGTTCCCCCACGAACCCGCACCCTTGCTCTTTGCGTTCCCCCACGAACCCGCACCCTTGCTCTTTGCGTTCCCCCACGAACCCGCACCCTTGCTCTTTGCGTTCCCCCACGAACCCGTACGGTTCCTCTCTGCGTTGCCCCACGAACCCGCACCATTCCGCTTTGCGTTCCCCCACGAACCCGCACCCTTGCTCTTTGCGTTCCCCCACGAACCCGCACCCTTGCTCTTTGCGTTCCCCCACGAACCCGCACGGTTCCTCTTTGCGTTCCCCCACGAACCCGCACCCTTGCTCTTTGCGTTCCTCCACGAACCCGCACCCTTGCTCTTTGCGTTCCCCCACGAACCCGCACCCTTGCTCTTTGCGTTCCCCCACGAACCCGCACCCTTGCTCTTCGCGTTCCCCCACGAACCCGCACCCTTGCTCTTTGCGTTCCCCCACGAACCCGCACCCTTTCTCTTTGCGTTCCCCCACGAATCCGCATCCTTGCTCTTTGCGTTCCCCCACGAACCCGCACCCTTGCTCTTTGCGTTCCCCCACGAACCCGCACCCTTGCTCTTTGCGTTCCCCCACGAACCCGCACCCTTGCTCTTTGCGTTCCCCCACGAACCCGCACCCTTCCTCTTTGCGTTCCCCCACGAACCCGCACCCTTGCTCTTTGCGTTCCCCCACGAACCCGCACCCTTGCTCTTTGCGTTCCCCCACGAACCCGCACCCTTGCTCTTTGCGTTCCCCCACGAACCCGCACCCTTGCTGTTTGCGTTCCCCCACGAACCCGCACCCTTGCTCTTTGCGTTCCCCCACGAACCCGCACCCTTGCTCTTTGCGTTCCCCCACGAACCCGCACCCTTGCTCTTTGCGTTCCCCCACGAACCCGCACCCTTGCTCTTTGCGTTCCCCCACGAACCCGCACCCTTGCTCTTTGCGTTCCCCCACGAACCCGCACCCTTGCTCTTTGCGTTCCCCCACGAACCCGCACCCTTGCTCTTTGCGTTCCCCCACGAACCCGCACCCTTGCTCTTTGCTTTCCCCCACGAACCCGCACCGTTCCTCTTTGCGTTCCCCCACGAACCCTCACCCTTGCTCTTTGCGTTCCCCCACGAACCTGCACCCTTGCTCTTTGCGTTCCCCCACGAACCCGCACCCTTGCTCTTTGGGTTCCCCCACGAACCCGCACGGTTCCTCTTTGCGTTCCCTCACGAACCCGCACGGTTCCTCTTTGCGGTCCCCCACGAACCCGCACCCTTGCTCTTTGCGTTCCCCCACGAACCCGCACCGTTCCTGTTTGCGTTCCCCCACGAACCTGCACCGTTCCTGTTTGCGTTCCCCCACGTACCCGCACCCTTGCTCTTTGCGTTCCCCCACGAACCCGCACCCTTGCTCTTTGCGTTCCCCCACGAACCCGCACCCTTGCTCTTTGCGTTCCGCCACAAACCCGCACCCTTGCTCTTTGTGTTCCCCCACGAACCCGCACGGTTCCTCTTTGCGTTCCCCCACGAACCCGCATGGTTCCTCTTTGCATTCCCCCACGAACCCGCACCCTTGCTCTTTGCGTTCCCCCACGAACCCGCACCCTTGCTCTTTGCGTTCCCCCACGAACCTGCAACGTTCCTCTTTGCGTTCCCCCACGAACCCGCACGGTTCCTCTTTGCGTTCCCCCACGAACCCGCACCCTTGCTCTTTGCGTTCCCCCACGAACCCGCACCCTTGCTCTTTGCGTTCCCCCACGAACCCGCAACGTTCCTTATTGCGTTCCCCCACGAACCCGCACCATTGCTCTTTGCGTTCCCCCACGAACCCGCACCGTTCCTCTTTGCGTTCCCCCACGAATACGCACCCTTGCTCTTTGCGTTCCCCCAAGAACCCGCACGGTTCCTCTTTGCGTTCCCCCACGAACCCGCACCCTTGCTCTTTGCGTTCCCCCAAGAACCCGCACCCTTGCTCTTTGCGTTCCCCCATGAACCCGCACGGTTCCTCTTTGCGTTCCCCCACGAACCCGCACCCTTGCTCTTTGCGTTCCCCCACGAACCCGCACCCTTGCTCTTTGCGTTCCCCCACGAACCCGCACCCTTGCTCTTTGCGTTCCCCCACGAACCCGCACCCTTGCTCTTTGCGTTCCCCCACGAACCCGCACCCTTGCTCTTTGCGTTCCCCCACGAACCCGCACCCTTGCTCTTTGCGTTCCCCCACGAACCCGCACCCTTGCTCTTTGCGTTCCCCCACGAACCCGCACCGTTCCTCTTTGCGTTCCCCCAAGAACCCGCACCCTTGCTCTTTGTGTTCGCCCACGAACCCGCACCCTTGCTCTTTGTGTTCGCCCACGAACCCGCACCCTTGCTCTTTGCGTTCCCCCACGAACCCGCACCCTTGCTCTTTGCGTTCCCCCACGAACCCGCACCCTTGCTCTTTGCGTTCCCCCACGAACCCGCACCCTTGCTCTTTGCGTTCCCCCACGAACCCACACCCTTGCTCTTTGCGTTCCCCACGAACCCGCACTGTTCCTCTTTGCATTCCCCCACAAACCCGCACGGTTCCTCTTTGCGTTCCCCCACAAACCCGCACGGTTGCTCTTTGCGTTCCCCCACAAACCTGCACGGTTGCTCCTTGCGTTCCCCCACGAACCCGCACCCTTGCTCTTTGCGTTCCCCCACGAACCCGCACGGTTCCTCTTTGCGTTCCCCCACGAACCCGCACGGTTCCTCTTTGCGTTCCCCCACGAACCTGCACCCTTGCTCTTTGCGTTCCCCCACGAACCTGCACGGTTGCTCCTTGCGTTCCCCCACGAACCCGCACGGTTCCTCTTTGCGTTCCCCCACGAACCCGCACTGTTGCTCCTTGCGTTCCCCCACGAACCCGCACGGTTCCTCTTTGCGTTCCCCCACGAACCCGCACGGTTCCTCTTTGCGTTCCCCCACGAACCCGCACCCTTGCTCTTTGCGTTCCCCCACGAACCCGCATCCTTGCTCTTTGCGTTCCCCCACGAACCCGCACCCTTGCTCTTTGCGTTCCCCCACAAACCCGCACCCTTGCTGTTAGCGTTCCCCCACGAACCCGCACCCTTGCTCTTTGCGTTCCCCCACGAACCCGCACCCTTGCTCTTTGCGTTCCCCCACGAACCCGCACCCTTGCTCTTTGCGTTCCCCCACGAACCCGCACCCTTGCTCTTTGCGTTCCCCCACGAACCCGCACCCTTGCTCTTTGCGTTCCCCCACGAACCCGCACCCTTGCTCTTTGCGTTCCCCCACGAACCCGCACCCTTGCTCTTTGCGTTCCCCCACGAACCCGCACCCTTGCTCTTTGCGTTCCCCCACGAACCCGCACCCTTGCTCTTTGCGTTCCCCCACGAACCCGCGCCCTTGCTCTTTGCGTTCCCCCACGAACCCGCATCCTTGCTCTTTGCGTTCCCCCACGAACCCGCACCCTTGCTCTTTGCGTTCCCCCACAAACCCGCACCCTTGCTGTTAGCGTTCCCCCACGAACCCGCACCCTTGCTTTTTGCGTTCCCCCACGAACCCGCACCCTAGCTCTTTGCGTTCCCCCACGAACCCGCACCCTTGCTCTTTGCGTTCCCCCACGAACCCGCACCCTTGCTCTTTGCGTTCCCCCACGAACCCGCACCCTTGCTCTTTGCGTTCCCCCACGAACCCGCACCCTTGCTCTTTGCGTTCCCCCACGAACCCGCACCCTTGCTCTTTGCGTTCCCCCACGAACCCGCACCCTTGCTCTTTGCGTTCCCCCACGAACCCGCACCCTTGCTCTTTGCGTTCCCCCACGAACCCGCGCCCTTGCTCTTTGCGTTCCCCCACGAACCCGTACGGTTTCTCTTTGCGTTCCCCCACGAACCCGCACCATTCCTCTTTGCGTTCCCCCACGAAGCCGCACGGTTCCTCTTTGCGTTCCCCCACGAAGCCGCACGGTTCCTCTTTGCGTTCCCCCACGAACCCGCACCCTTGCTCTTTGCGTTCCCCCACGAACCCGCACCCTTGCTCTTTGCGTTCCCCCACGAACCCGCACCCTTGCTCTTTGCGTTCCCCCACGAACCCGCACGGTTCCTCTTTGCGTTCCCCCACGAACCCGCACGGTTCCTCTTTACGTTCCCCCACGAACCCGCACCCTTGCTCTTTGCATTCCTCCACGAACCCGCACCCTTGCTCTTTGCGTTCCCCCACGAACCCGCACCCTTGCTCTTTGCGTTCCCCCACAAACCCGCACCCTTGCTCTTTGCGTTCCCTCACGAACCCGCACCCTTGCTCTTTGCGTTCCCCCACGAACCCGCACCCTTGCTCTTTGCGTTCCCCCACGAACCCGCACGGTTCCTCTTTGCGTTCCCCCACGAACCCGCACCGTTCCTCTTTGCGTTCCCCCACGAACCCGCACCCTTGCTCTTTGCGTTCCCCCACGAACCCGCACCCTTGCTCTTTGCGTTCCCCCACGAACCCGCACGGTTCCTCTTTGAGTTCCCCCACGAACCCGTACGGTTCCTCTTTGCGTTCCCCCACGAACCCGCACGGTTCCTCTTTGCGTTCCCCCACGAACCCGCACCCTTGCTCTTTGCGTTCCCCCACGAACCCGCACCCTTGCTCTTTGCGTTCCCCCACGAACCCGCACCCTTGCTCTTTGCGTTCCCCCACGAACCCGCACCGTTCCTCTTTGCGTTCCCCCACAAACCCGCACGGTTCCTCTTTGCGTTCCCCCACAAACCTGCACGGTTGCACTTTGCGTTCCCCCACAAACCTGCACGGTTGCTCCTTGCGTTCCCCCACGAACCCGCACCCTTGCTCTTTGCGTTCCCCCACGAACCCGCACGGTTCCTCTTTGCGTACCCCCACGAACCCGCACGGTTCATCTTTGCGTTCCCCCACGAACCCGCACCCTTGCTCTTTGCGTTCCCCCACGAACCTGCACGGTTGCTCCTTGCGTTCCCCCACGAACCCGCACGGTTCCTCTTTGCGTTCCCCCACGAACCCGCACTGTTGCTCCTTGCGTTCCCCCACGAACCCGCACGGTTCCTCTTTGCGTTCCCCCACGAACCCGCACCCTTGCTCTTTGCGTTCCCCCACGAACCCGCATCCTTGCTCTTTGCGTTCCCCCACGAACCCGCACCCTTGCTCTTTGCGTTCCCCCACGAACCCGCACCCTTGCTCTTTGCGTTCCCCCACGAACCCGCACCCTTGCTCTTTGCGTTCCCCCACGAACCCGCACCCTTGCTCTTTGCGTTCCCCCACGAACCCGCACCCTTGCTCTTTGCGTTCCCCCACGAACCCGTACGGTTCCTCTCTGCGTTGCCCCACGAACCCGCACCATTCCGCTTTGCGTTCCCCCACGAACCCGCACCCTTGCTCTTTGCGTTCCCCCACGAACCCGCACCCTTGCTCTTTGCGTTCCCCCACGAACCCGCACGGTTCCTCTTTGCGTTCCCCCACGAACCCGCACCCTTGCTCTTTGCGTTCCTCCACGAACCCGCACCCTTGCTCTTTGCGTTCCCCCACGAACCCGCACCCTTGCTCTTTGCGTTCCCCCACGAACCCGCACCCTTGCTCTTCGCGTTCCCCCACGAACCCGCACCCTTGCTCTTTGCGTTCCCCCACGAACCCGCACCCTTTCTCTTTGCGTTCCCCCACGAATCCGCATCCTTGCTCTTTGCGTTCCCCCACGAACCCGCACCCTTGCTCTTTGCGTTCCCCCACGAACCCGCACCCTTGCTCTTTGCGTTCCCCCACGAACCCGCACCCTTGCTCTTTGCGTTCCCCCACGAACCCGCACCCTTCCTCTTTGCGTTCCCCCACGAACCCGCACCCTTGCTCTTTGCGTTCCCCCACGAACCCGCACCCTTGCTCTTTGCGTTCCCCCACGAACCCGCACCCTTGCTCTTTGCGTTCCCCCACGAACCCGCACCCTTGCTCTTTGCGTTCCCCCACGAACCCGCACCCTTGCTCTTTGCGTTCCCCCACGAACCCGCACCCTTGCTCTTTGCGTTCCCCCACGAACCCGCACACTTGCTCTTTGCGTTCCCCCACGAACCCGCACCCTTGCTCTTTGCGTTCCCCCACGAACCCGCACCCTTGCTCTTTGCGTTCCCCCACGAACCCGCACCCTTGCTCTTTGCGTTCCCCCACGAACCCGCACGGTTCCTCTTTGCGTTCCCCCACGAACCCGCACCCTTGCTCTTTGCGTTCCCCCACGAACCCGCACCGTTCCTCTTTGCGTTCCCCCACGAACCCGCACCCTTGCTCTTTGCGTTCCCCCACGAACCCGCACCCTTGCTCTTTGCGTTCCCCCACGAACCCGCACCCTTGCTCTTTGGGTTCCCCCACGAACCCGCACGGTTCCTCTTTGCGTTCCCTCACGAACCCGCACGGTTCCTCTTTGCGGTCCCCCACGAACCCGCACCCTTGCTCTTTGCGTTCCCCAACGAACCCGCACCGTTCCTGTTTGCGTTCCCCCACGAACCTGCACCGTTCCTGTTTGCGTTCCCCCACGTACCCGCACCCTTGCTCTTTGCGTTCCCCCACGAACCCGCACCCTTGCTCTTTGCGTTCCCCCACGAACCCGCACCCTTGCTCTTTGCGTTCCGCCACAAACCCGCACCCTTGCTCTTTGTGTTCCCCCACGAACCCGCACGGTTCCTCTTTGCGTTCCCCCACGAACCCGCATGGTTCCTCTTTGCATTCCCCCATGAACCCGCACGGTTCCTCTTTGCGTTCCCCCACGAACCCGCACCCTTGCTCTTTGCGTTCCCCCACGAACCCGCACGGTTCCTCTTTGCGTTCCCCCACGAACCCGCACGGATCCTCTTTGCGTTCCCCCACGAACCCGCACCCTTGCTCTTTGCGTTCCCCCACGAACCCGCACCCTTGCTCTTTGCGTTCCCCCACGAACCCGCAACGTTCCTTATTGCGTTCCCCCACGAACCCGCACCATTGCTCTTTGCGTTCCCCCACGAACCCGCACCGTTCCTCTTTGCGTTCCCCCACGAATACGCACCCTTGCTCTTTGCGTTCCCCCAAGAACCCGCACGGTTCCTCTTTGCGTTCCCCCACGAACCCGCACCCTTGCTCTTTGCGTTCCCCCAAGAACCCGCACCCTTGCTCTTTGCGTTCCCCCATGAACCCGCACGGTTCCTCTTTGCGTTCCCCCACGAACCCGCACCCTTGCTCTTTGCGTTCCCCCACGAACCCGCACGGTTCCTCTTTGCGTTCCCCCACGAACCCGCACCCTTGCTCTTTGCGTTCCCCCACGAACCCGCACCCTTGCTCTTTGCGTTCCCCCACGAACCCGCACCCTTGCTCTTTGCGTTCCCCCACGAACCCGCACCCTTGCTCTTTGCGTTCCCCCACGAGCCCGCACCCTTGCTCTTTGCGTTCCCCCACGAACCCGCACCCTTGCTCTTTGCGTTCCCCCACGAACCCGCACCGTTCCTCTTTGCGTTCCCCCAAGAACCCGCACCCTTGCTCTTTGTGTTCGCCCACGAACCCGCACCCTTGCTCTTTGTGTTCGCCCACGAACCCGCACCCTTGCTCTTTGCGTTCCCCCACGAACCCGCACCCTTGCTCTTTGCGTTCCCCCACGAACCCGCACCCTTGCTCTTTGCGTTCCCCCACGAACCCACACCCTTGCTCTTTGCGTTCCCCACGAACCCGCACTGTTCCTCTTTGCATTCCCCCACAAACCCGCACGGTTCCTCTTTGCGTTCCCCCACAAACCCGCACGGTTGCTCTTTGCGTTCCCCCACAAACCTGCACGGTTGCTCCTTGCGTTCCCCCACGAACCCGCACCCTTGCTCTTTGCGTTCCCCCACGAACCCGCACGGTTCCTCTTTGCGTTCCCCCACGAACCCGCACGGTTCCTCTTTGCGTTCCCCCACGAACCTGCACCCTTGCTCTTTGCGTTCCCCCACGAACCTGCACGGTTGCTCCTTGCGTTCCCCCACGAACCCGCACGGTTCCTCTTTGCGTTCCCCCACGAACCCGCACTGTTGCTCCTTGCGTTCCCCCACGAACCCGCACGGTTCCTCTTTGCGTTCCCCCACGAACCCGCACGGTTCCTCTTTGCGTTCCCCCACGAACCCGCACCCTTGCTCTTTGCGTTCCCCCACGAACCCGCATCCTTGCTCTTTGCGTTCCCCCACGAACCCGCACCCTTGCTCTTTGCGTTCCCCCACAAACCCGCACCCTTGCTGTTAGCGTTCCCCCACGAACCCGCACCCTTGCTCTTTGCGTTCCCCCACGAACCCGCACCCTTGCTCTTTGCGTTCCCCCACGAACCCGCACCCTTGCTCTTTGCGTTCCCCCACGAACCCGCACCCTTGCTCTTTGCGTTCCCCCACGAACCCGCACCCTTGCTCTTTGCGTTCCCCCACGAACCCGCACCCTTGCTCTTTGCGTTCCCCCACGAACCCGCACCCTTGCTCTTTGCGTTCCCCCACGAACCCGCACCCTTGCTCTTTGCGTTCCCCCACGAACCCGCACCCTTGCTCTTTGCGTTCCCCCACGAACCCGCACCCTTGCTCTTTGCGTTCCCCCACGAACCCGCACCCTTGCTCTTTGCGTTCCCCCACGAACCCGCACCCTTGCTCTTTGCGTTCCCCCACGAACCCGCACCCTTGCTCTTTGCGTTCCCCCACGAACCCGCACCCTTGCTCTTTGCGTTCCCCCACGAACCCGCACCCTTGCTCTTTGCGTTCCCCCACGAACCCGCACCCTTGCTCTTTGCGTTCCCCCACGAACCCGCACGGTTCCTCTTTGCGTTCCCCCACGAACCCGCACCCTTGCTCTTTGCGTTCCCCCACGAACCCGCACCGTTCCTCTTTGCGTTCCCCCACGAACCCGCACCCTTGCTCTTTGCGTTCCCCCACGAACCCGCACCCTTGCTCTTTGCGTTCCCCCACGAACCCGCACCCTTGCTCTTTGGGTTCCCCCACGAACCCGCACGGTTCCTCTTTGCGTTCCCTCACGAACCCGCACGGTTCCTCTTTGCGGTCCCCCACGAACCCGCACCCTTGCTCTTTGCGTTCCCCAACGAACCCGCACCGTTCCTGTTTGCGTTCCCCCACGAACCTGCACCGTTCCTGTTTGCGTTCCCCCACGTACCCGCACCCTTGCTCTTTGCGTTCCCCCACGAACCCGCACCCTTGCTCTTTGCGTTCCCCCACGAACCCGCACCCTTGCTCTTTGCGTTCCGCCACAAACCCGCACCCTTGCTCTTTGTGTTCCCCCACGAACCCGCACGGTTCCTCTTTGCGTTCCCCCACGAACCCGCATGGTTCCTCTTTGCATTCCCCCACGAACCCGCACCCTTGCTCTTTGCGTTCCCCCACGAACCCGCACCCTTGCTCTTTGCGTTCCCCCACGAACCTGCAACGTTCCTCTTTGCGTTCCCCCACGAACCCGCACGGTTCCTCTTTGCGTTCCCCCACGAACCCGCACCCTTGCTCTTTGCGTTCCCCCACGAACCCGCACCCTTGCTCTTTGCGTTCCCCCACGAACCCGCAACGTTCCTTATTGCGTTCCCCCACGAACCCGCACCATTGCTCTTTGCGTTCCCCCACGAACCCGCACCGTTCCTCTTTGCGTTCCCCCACGAATACGCACCCTTGCTCTTTGCGTTCCCCCAAGAACCCGCACGGTTCCTCTTTGCGTTCCCCCACGAACCCGCACCCTTGCTCTTTGCGTTCCCCCAAGAACCCGCACCCTTGCTCTTTGCGTTCCCCCATGAACCCGCACGGTTCCTCTTTGCGTTCCCCCACGAACCCGCACCCTTGCTCTTTGCGTTCCCCCACGAACCCGCACCCTTGCTCTTTGCGTTCCCCCACGAACCCGCACCCTTGCTCTTTGCGTTCCCCCACGAACCCGCACCCTTGCTCTTTGCGTTCCCCCACGAACCCGCACCCTTGCTCTTTGCGTTCCCCCACGAACCCGCACCCTTGCTCTTTGCGTTCCCCCACGAACCCGCACCCTTGCTCTTTGCGTTCCCCCACGAACCCGCACCGTTCCTCTTTGCGTTCCCCCAAGAACCCGCACCCTTGCTCTTTGTGTTCGCCCACGAACCCGCACCCTTGCTCTTTGCGTTCGCCCACGAACCCGCACCCTTGCTCTTTGCGTTCCCCCACGAACCCGCACCCTTGCTCTTTGCGTTCCCCCACGAACCCGCACCCTTGCTCTTTGCGTTCCCCCATGAACCCGCACCCTTGCTCTTTGCGTTCCCCCACGAACCCACACCCTTGCTCTTTGCGTTCCCCACGAACCCGCACTGTTCCTCTTTGCATTCCCCCACAAACCCGCACGGTTCCTCTTTGCGTTCCCCCACAAACCCGCACGGTTGCTCTTTGCGTTCCCCCACAAACCTGCACGGTTGCTCCTTGCGTTCCCCCACGAACCCGCACCCTTGCTCTTTGCGTTCCCCCACGAACCCGCACGGTTCCTCTTTGCGTTCCCCCACGAACCCGCACGGTTCCTCTTTGCGTTCCCCCACGAACCTGCACCCTTGCTCTTTGCGTTCCCCCACGAACCTGCACGGTTGCTCCTTGCGTTCCCCCACGAACCCGCACGGTTCCTCTTTGCGTTCCCCCACGAACCCGCACTGTTGCTCCTTGCGTTCCCCCACGAACCCGCACGGTTCCTCTTTGCGTTCCCCCACGAACCCGCACGGTTCCTCTTTGCGTTCCCCCACGAACCCGCACCCTTGCTCTTTGCGTTCCCCCACGAACCCGCATCCTTGCTCTTTGCGTTCCCCCACGAACCCGCACCCTTGCTCTTTGCGTTCCCCCACAAACCCGCACCCTTGCTGTTAGCGTTCCCCCACGAACCCGCACCCTTGCTCTTTGCGTTCCCCCACGAACCCGCACCCTTGCTCTTTGCGTTCCCCCACGAACCCGCACCCTTGCTCTTTGCGTTCCCCCACGAACCCGCACCCTTGCTCTTTGCGTTCCCCCACGAACCCGCACCCTTGCTCTTTGCGTTCCCCCACGAACCCGCACCCTTGCTCTTTGCGTTCCCCCACGAACCCGCACCCTTGCTCTTTGCGTTCCCCCACGAACCCGCACCCTTGCTCTTTGCGTTCCCCCACGAACCCGCACCCTTGCTCTTTGCGTTCCCCCACGAACCCGCGCCCTTGCTCTTTGCGTTCCCCCACGAACCCGTACGGTTTCTCTTTGCGTTCCCCCACGAACCCGCACCATTCCTCTTTGCGTTCCCCCACGAAGCCGCACGGTTCCTCTTTGCGTTCCCCCACGAAGCCGCACGGTTCCTCTTTGCGTTCCCCCACGAACCCGCACCCTTGCTCTTTGCGTTCCCCCACGAACCCGCACCCTTGCTCTTTGCGTTCCCCCACGAACCCGCACCCTTGCTCTTTGCGTTCCCCCACGAACCCGCACCCTTGCTCTTTGCGTTCCCCCACGAACCCGCACGGTTCCTCTTTACGTTCCCCCACGAACCCGCACCCTTGCTCTTTGCATTCCTCCACGAACCCGCACCCTTGCTCTTTGCGTTCCCCCACGAACCCGCACCCTTGCTCTTTGCGTTCCCCCACAAACCCGCACCCTTGCTCTTTGCGTTCCCTCACGAACCCGCACCCTTGCTCTTTGCGTTCCCCCACGAACCCGCACCCTTGCTCTTTGCGTTCCCCCACGAACCCGCACGGTTCCTCTTTGCGTTCCCCCACGAACCCGCACCGTTCCTCTTTGCGTTCCCCCACGAACCCGCACCCTTGCTCTTTGCGTTCCCCCACGAACCCGCACCCTTGCTCTTTGCGTTCCCCCACGAACCCGCACGGTTCCTCTTTGAGTTCCCCCACGAACCCGTACGGTTCCTCTTTGCGTTCCCCCACGAACCCGCACGGTTCCTCTTTGCGTTCCCCCACGAACCCGCACCCTTGCTCTTTGCGTTCCCCCACGAACCCGCACCCTTGCTCTTTGCGTTCCCCTACGAACCCGCACCCTTGCTCTTTGCGTTCCCCCACGAACCCGCACCGTTCCTCTTTGCGTTCCCCCACAAACCCGCACGGTTCCTCTTTGCGTTCCCCCACAAACCTGCACGGTTGCACTTTGCGTTCCCCCACAAACCTGCACGGTTGCTCCTTGCGTTCCCCCACGAACCCGCACCCTTGCTCTTTGCGTTCCCCCACGAACCCGCACGGTTCCTCTTTGCGTACCCCCACGAACCCGCACGGTTCATCTTTGCGTTCCCCCACGAACCCGCACCCTTGCTCTTTGCGTTCCCCCACGAACCTGCACGGTTGCTCCTTGCGTTCCCCCACGAACCCGCACGGTTCCTCTTTGCGTTCCCCCACGAACCCGCACTGTTGCTCCTTGCGTTCCCCCACGAACCCGCACGGTTCCTCTTTGCGTTCCCCCACGAACCCGCACCCTTGCTCTTTGCGTTCCCCCACGAACCCGCATCCTTGCTCTTTGCGTTCCCCCACGAACCCGCACCCTTGCTCTTTGCGTTCCCCCACGAACCTGCACCCTTGCTCTTTGCGTTCCCCCACGAACCCGCACCCTTGCTCTTTGCGTTCCCCCACGAACCCGCACCCTTGCTCTTTGCGTTCCCCCACGAACCCGCACCCTTGCTCTTTGCGTTCCCCCACGAACCCGTACGGTTCCTCTCTGCGTTGCCCCACGAACCCGCACCATTCCGCTTTGCGTTCCCCCACGA
Source organism: Oreortyx pictus (assembly GCA_036925125.1). Classification (NCBI taxonomy): domain Eukaryota; kingdom Metazoa; phylum Chordata; class Aves; order Galliformes; family Odontophoridae; genus Oreortyx; species Oreortyx pictus. The sequence continues at coordinate 48,657 of JAUPFR010000159.1, read as the reverse complement.
ACCCGCACCCTTGCTCTTTGCGTTCCCCCACGAACCCGCACCCTTGCTCTTTGCGTTCCCCCACGAACCCGCACGGTTCCTCTTTGCGTTCCCCCACGAACCCGCACCCTTGCTCTTTGCGTTCCTCCACGAACCCGCACCCTTGCTCTTTGCGTTCCCCCACGAACCCGCACCCTTGCTCTTTGCGTTCCCCCACGAACCCGCACCCTTGCTCTTCGCGTTCCCCCACGAACCCGCACCCTTGCTCTTTGCGTTCCCCCACGAACCCGCACCCTTTCTCTTTGCGTTCCCCCACGAATCCGCATCCTTGCTCTTTGCGTTCCCCCACGAACCCGCACCCTTGCTCTTTGCGTTCCCCCACGAACCCGCACCCTTGCTCTTTGCGTTCCCCCACGAACCCGCACCCTTGCTCTTTGCGTTCCCCCACGAACCCGCACCCTTCCTCTTTGCGTTCCCCCACGAACCCGCACCCTTGCTCTTTGCGTTCCCCCACGAACCCGCACCCTTGCTCTTTGCGTTCCCCCACGAACCCGCACCCTTGCTCTTTGCGTTCCCCCACGAACCCGCACCCTTGCTCTTTGCGTTCCCCCACGAACCCGCACCCTTGCTCTTTGCGTTCCCCCACGAACCCGCACCCTTCCTCTTTGCGTTCCCCCACGAACCCGCACCCTTGCTCTTTGCGTTCCCCCACGAACCCGCACCCTTGCTCTTTGCGTTCCCCCACGAACCCGCACCCTTGCTCTTTGCGTTCCCCCACGAACCCGCACCCTTGCTCTTTGCGTTCCCCCACGAACCCGCACGGTTCCTCTTTGCGTTCCCCCACGAACCCGCACCCTTGCTCTTTGCGTTCCCCCACGAACCCGCACCGTTCCTCTTTGCGTTCCCCCACGAACCCGCACCCTTGCTCTTTGCGTTCCCCCACGAACCCGCACCCTTGCTCTTTGCGTTCCCCCACGAACCCGCACCCTTGCTCTTTGGGTTCCCCCACGAACCCGCACGGTTCCTCTTTGCGTTCCCTCACGAACCCGCACGGTTCCTCTTTGCGGTCCCCCACGAACCCGCACCCTTGCTCTTTGCGTTCCCCAACGAACCCGCACCGTTCCTGTTTGCGTTCCCCCACGAACCTGCACCGTTCCTGTTTGCGTTCCCCCACGTACCCGCACCCTTGCTCTTTGCGTTCCCCCACGAACCCGCACCCTTGCTCTTTGCGTTCCCCCACGAACCCGCACCCTTGCTCTTTGCGTTCCGCCACAAACCCGCACCCTTGCTCTTTGTGTTCCCCCACGAACCCGCACGGTTCCTCTTTGCGTTCCCCCACGAACCCGCATGGTTCCTCTTTGCATTCCCCCACGAACCCGCACCCTTGCTCTTTGCGTTCCCCCACGAACCCGCACCCTTGCTCTTTGCGTTCCCCCACGAACCTGCAACGTTCCTCTTTGCGTTCCCCCACGAACCCGCACGGATCCTCTTTGCGTTCCCCCACGAACCCGCACCCTTGCTCTTTGCGTTCCCCCACGAACCCGCACCCTTGCTCTTTGCGTTCCCCCACGAACCCGCAACGTTCCTTATTGCGTTCCCCCACGAACCCGCACCATTGCTCTTTGCGTTCCCCCACGAACCCGCACCGTTCCTCTTTGCGTTCCCCCACGAATACGCACCCTTGCTCTTTGCGTTCCCCCAAGAACCCGCACGGTTCCTCTTTGCGTTCCCCCACGAACCCGCACCCTTGCTCTTTGCGTTCCCCCAAGAACCCGCACCCTTGCTCTTTGCGTTCCCCCATGAACCCGCACGGTTCCTCTTTGCGTTCCCCCACGAACCCGCACCCTTGCTCTTTGCGTTCCCCCACGAACCCGCACGGTTCCTCTTTGCGTTCCCCCACGAACCCGCACCCTTGCTCTTTGCGTTCCCCCACGAACCCGCACCCTTGCTCTTTGCGTTCCCCCACGAACCCGCACCCTTGCTCTTTGCGTTCCCCCACGAACCCGCACCCTTGCTCTTTGCGTTCCCCCACGAGCCCGCACCCTTGCTCTTTGCGTTCCCCCACGAACCCGCACCCTTGCTCTTTGCGTTCCCCCACGAACCCGCACCGTTCCTCTTTGCGTTCCCCCAAGAACCCGCACCCTTGCTCTTTGTGTTCGCCCACGAACCCGCACCCTTGCTCTTTGTGTTCGCCCACGAACCCGCACCCTTGCTCTTTGCGTTCCCCCACGAACCCGCACCCTTGCTCTTTGCGTTCCCCCACGAACCCGCACCCTTGCTCTTTGCGTTCCCCCACGAACCCACACCCTTGCTCTTTGCGTTCCCCACGAACCCGCACTGTTCCTCTTTGCATTCCCCCACAAACCCGCACGGTTCCTCTTTGCGTTCCCCCACAAACCCGCACGGTTGCTCTTTGCGTTCCCCCACAAACCTGCACGGTTGCTCCTTGCGTTCCCCCACGAACCCGCACCCTTGCTCTTTGCGTTCCCCCACGAACCCGCACGGTTCCTCTTTGCGTTCCCCCACGAACCCGCACGGTTCCTCTTTGCGTTCCCCCACGAACCTGCACCCTTGCTCTTTGCGTTCCCCCACGAACCTGCACGGTTGCTCCTTGCGTTCCCCCACGAACCCGCACGGTTCCTCTTTGCGTTCCCCCACGAACCCGCACTGTTGCTCCTTGCGTTCCCCCACGAACCCGCACGGTTCCTCTTTGCGTTCCCCCACGAACCCGCACGGTTCCTCTTTGCGTTCCCCCACGAACCCGCACCCTTGCTCTTTGCGTTCCCCCACGAACCCGCATCCTTGCTCTTTGCGTTCCCCCACGAACCCGCACCCTTGCTCTTTGCGTTCCCCCACAAACCCGCACCCTTGCTGTTAGCGTTCCCCCACGAACCCGCACCCTTGCTCTTTGCGTTCCCCCACGAACCCGCACCCTTGCTCTTTGCGTTCCCCCACGAACCCGCACCCTTGCTCTTTGCGTTCCCCCACGAACCCGCACCCTTGCTCTTTGCGTTCCCCCACGAACCCGCACCCTTGCTCTTTGCGTTCCCCCACGAACCCGCACCCTTGCTCTTTGCGTTCCCCCACGAACCCGCACCCTTGCTCTTTGCGTTCCCCCACGAACCCGCACCCTTGCTCTTTGCGTTCCCCCACGAACCCGCACCCTTGCTCTTTGCGTTCCCCCACGAACCCGCACCCTTGCTCTTTGCGTTCCCCCACGAACCCGCACCCTTGCTCTTTGCGTTCCCCCACGAACCCGCACCCTTGCTCTTTGCGTTCCCCCACGAACCCGCACCCTTGCTCTTTGCGTTCCCCCACGAACCCGCACCCTTGCTCTTTGCGTTCCCCCACGAACCCGCACCCTTGCTCTTTGCGTTCCCCCACGAACCCGCACCCTTGCTCTTTGCGTTCCCCCACGAACCCGCACCCTTGCTCTTTGCGTTCCCCCACGAACCCGCACCCTTGCTCTTTGCGTTCCCCCACGAACCCGCACCCTTGCTCTTTGCGTTCCCCCACGAACCCGCACGGTTCCTCTTTGCGTTCCCCCACGAACCCGCACCCTTGCTCTTTGCGTTCCCCCACGAACCCGCACCGTTCCTCTTTGCGTTCCCCCACGAACCCGCACCCTTGCTCTTTGCGTTCCCCCACGAACCCGCACCCTTGCTCTTTGCGTTCCCCCACGAACCCGCACCCTTGCTCTTTGGGTTCCCCCACGAACCCGCACGGTTCCTCTTTGCGTTCCCTCACGAACCCGCACGGTTCCTCTTTGCGGTCCCCCACGAACCCGCACCCTTGCTCTTTGCGTTCCCCAACGAACCCGCACCGTTCCTGTTTGCGTTCCCCCACGAACCTGCACCGTTCCTGTTTGCGTTCCCCCACGTACCCGCACCCTTGCTCTTTGCGTTCCCCCACGAACCCGCACCCTTGCTCTTTGCGTTCCCCCACGAACCCGCACCCTTGCTCTTTGCGTTCCGCCACAAACCCGCACCCTTGCTCTTTGTGTTCCCCCACGAACCCGCACGGTTCCTCTTTGCGTTCCCCCACGAACCCGCATGGTTCCTCTTTGCATTCCCCCACGAACCCGCACCCTTGCTCTTTGCGTTCCCCCACGAACCCGCACCCTTGCTCTTTGCGTTCCCCCACGAACCTGCAACGTTCCTCTTTGCGTTCCCCCACGAACCCGCACGGATCCTCTTTGCGTTCCCCCACGAACCCGCACCCTTGCTCTTTGCGTTCCCCCACGAACCCGCACCCTTGCTCTTTGCGTTCCCCCACGAACCCGCAACGTTCCTTATTGCGTTCCCCCACGAACCCGCACCATTGCTCTTTGCGTTCCCCCACGAACCCGCACCGTTCCTCTTTGCGTTCCCCCACGAATACGCACCCTTGCTCTTTGCGTTCCCCCACGAACCCGCACCCTTGCTCTTTGCGTTCCCCCACGAACCCGCACCCTTGCTCTTTGCGTTCCCCCAAGAACCCGCACCCTTGCTCTTTGCGTTCCCCCATGAACCCGCACGGTTCCTCTTTGCGTTCCCCCACGAACCCGCACCCTTGCTCTTTGCGTTCCCCCACGAACCCGCACGGTTCCTCTTTGCGTTCCCCCACGAACCCGCACCCTTGCTCTTTGCGTTCCCCCACGAACCCGCACCCTTGCTCTTTGCGTTCCCCCACGAACCCGCACCCTTGCTCTTTGCGTTCCCCCACGAACCCGCACCCTTGCTCTTTGCGTTCCCCCACGAGCCCGCACCCTTGCTCTTTGCGTTCCCCCACGAACCCGCACCCTTGCTCTTTGCGTTCCCCCACGAACCCGCACCGTTCCTCTTTGCGTTCCCCCAAGAACCCGCACCCTTGCTCTTTGTGTTCGCCCACGAACCCGCACCCTTGCTCTTTGTGTTCGCCCACGAACCCGCACCCTTGCTCTTTGCGTTCCCCCACGAACCCGCACCCTTGCTCTTTGCGTTCCCCCACGAACCCGCACCCTTGCTCTTTGCGTTCCCCCACGAACCCACACCCTTGCTCTTTGCGTTCCCCACGAACCCGCACTGTTCCTCTTTGCATTCCCCCACAAACCCGCACGGTTCCTCTTTGCGTTCCCCCACAAACCCGCACGGTTGCTCTTTGCGTTCCCCCACAAACCTGCACGGTTGCTCCTTGCGTTCCCCCACGAACCCGCACCCTTGCTCTTTGCGTTCCCCCACGAACCCGCACGGTTCCTCTTTGCGTTCCCCCACGAACCCGCACGGTTCCTCTTTGCGTTCCCCCACGAACCTGCACCCTTGCTCTTTGCGTTCCCCCACGAACCTGCACGGTTGCTCCTTGCGTTCCCCCACGAACCCGCACGGTTCCTCTTTGCGTTCCCCCACGAACCCGCACTGTTGCTCCTTGCGTTCCCCCACGAACCCGCACGGTTCCTCTTTGCGTTCCCCCACGAACCCGCACGGTTCCTCTTTGCGTTCCCCCACGAACCCGCACCCTTGCTCTTTGCGTTCCCCCACGAACCCGCATCCTTGCTCTTTGCGTTCCCCCACGAACCCGCACCCTTGCTCTTTGCGTTCCCCCACAAACCCGCACCCTTGCTGTTAGCGTTCCCCCACGAACCCGCACCCTTGCTCTTTGCGTTCCCCCACGAACCCGCACCCTTGCTCTTTGCGTTCCCCCACGAACCCGCACCCTTGCTCTTTGCGTTCCCCCACGAACCCGCACCCTTGCTCTTTGCGTTCCCCCACGAACCCGCACCCTTGCTCTTTGCGTTCCCCCACGAACCCGCACCCTTGCTCTTTGCGTTCCCCCACGAACCCGCACCCTTGCTCTTTGCGTTCCCCCACGAACCCGCACCCTTGCTCTTTGCGTTCCCCCACGAACCCGTACGGTTCCTCTCTGCGTTGCCCCACGATCCCGCACCATTCCGCTTTGCGTTCCCCCACGAACCCGCACCCTTGCTCTTTGCGTTCCCCCACGAACCCGCACCCTTGCTCTTTGCGTTCCCCCACGAACCCGCACGGTTCCTCTTTGCGTTCCCCCACGAACCCGCACCCTTGCTCTTTGCGTTCCTCCACGAACCCGCACCCTTGCTCTTTGCGTTCCCCCACGAACCCGCACCCTTGCTCTTTGCGTTCCCCCACGAACCCGCACCCTTGCTCTTCGCGTTCCCCCACGAACCCGCACCCTTGCTCTTTGCGTTCCCCCACGAACCCGCACCCTTTCTCTTTGCGTTCCCCCACGAATCCGCATCCTTGCTCTTTGCGTTCCCCCACGAACCCGCACCCTTGCTCTTTGCGTTCCCCCACGAACCCGCACCCTTGCTCTTTGCGTTCCCCCACGAACCCGCACCCTTGCTCTTTGCGTTCCCCCACGAACCCGCACCCTTCCTCTTTGCGTTCCCCCACGAACCCGCACCCTTGCTCTTTGCGTTCCCCCACGAACCCGCACCCTTGCTCTTTGCGTTCCCCCACGAACCCGCACCCTTGCTCTTTGCGTTCCCCCACGAACCCGCACCCTTGCTCTTTGCGTTCCCCCACGAACCCGCACCCTTGCTCTTTGCGTTCCCCCACGAACCCGCACCCTTGCTCTTTGCGTTCCCCCACGAACCCGCACCCTTGCTCTTTGCGTTCCCCCACGAACCCGCACCCTTGCTCTTTGCGTTCCCCCACGAACCCGCACCCTTGCTCTTTGCGTTCCCCCACGAACCCGCACCCTTGCTCTTTGCGTTCCCCCACGAACCCGCACGGTTCCTCTTTGCGTTCCCCCACGAACCCGCACCCTTGCTCTTTGCGTTCCCCCACGAACCCGCACCGTTCCTCTTTGCGTTCCCCCACGAACCCGCACCCTTGCTCTTTGCGTTCCCCCACGAACCCGCACCCTTGCTCTTTGCGTTCCCCCACGAACCCGCACCCTTGCTCTTTGGGTTCCCCCACGAACCCGCACGGTTCCTCTTTGCGTTCCCTCACGAACCCGCACGGTTCCTCTTTGCGGTCCCCAACGAACCCGCACCCTTGCTCTTTGCGTTCCCCAACGAACCCGCACCGTTCCTGTTTGCGTTCCCCCACGAACCTGCACCGTTCCTGTTTGCGTTCCCCCACGTACCCGCACCCTTGCTCTTTGCGTTCCCCCACGAACCCGCACCCTTGCTCTTTGCGTTCCCCCACGAACCCGCACCCTTGCTCTTTGCGTTCCGCCACAAACCCGCACCCTTGCTCTTTGTGTTCCCCCACGAACCCGCACGGTTCCTCTTTGCGTTCCCCCACGAACCCGCATGGTTCCTCTTTGCATTCCCCCACGAACCCGCACCCTTGCTCTTTGCGTTCCCCCACGAACCCGCACCCTTGCTCTTTGCGTTCCCCCACGAACCTGCAACGTTCCTCTTTGCGTTCCCCCACGAACCCGCACGGATCCTCTTTGCGTTCCCCCACGAACCCGCACCCTTGCTCTTTGCGTTCCCCCACGAACCCGCACCCTTGCTCTTTGCGTTCCCCCACGAACCCGCAACGTTCCTTATTGCGTTCCCCCACGAACCCGCACCATTGCTCTTTGCGTTCCCCCACGAACCCGCACCGTTCCTCTTTGCGTTCCCCCACGAATACGCACCCTTGCTCTTTGCGTTCCCCCAAGAACCCGCACGGTTCCTCTTTGCGTTCCCCCACGAACCCGCACCCTTGCTCTTTGCGTTCCCCCAAGAACCCGCACCCTTGCTCTTTGCGTTCCCCCATGAACCCGCACGGTTCCTCTTTGCGTTCCCCCACGAACCCGCACCCTTGCTCTTTGCGTTCCCCCACGAACCCGCACGGTTCCTCTTTGCGTTCCCCCACGAACCCGCACCCTTGCTCTTTGCGTTCCCCCACGAACCCGCACCCTTGCTCTTTGCGTTCCCCCACGAACCCGCACCCTTGCTCTTTGCGTTCCCCCACGAACCCGCACCCTTGCTCTTTGCGTTCCCCCACGAGCCCGCACCCTTGCTCTTTGCGTTCCCCCACGAACCCGCACCCTTGCTCTTTGCGTTCCCCCACGAACCCGCACCGTTCCTCTTTGCGTTCCCCCAAGAACCCGCACCCTTGCTCTTTGTGTTCGCCCACGAACCCGCACCCTTGCTCTTTGTGTTCGCCCACGAACCCGCACCCTTGCTCTTTGCGTTCCCCCACGAACCCGCACCCTTGCTCTTTGCGTTCCCCCACGAACCCGCACCCTTGCTCTTTGCGTTCCCCCACGAACCCACACCCTTGCTCTTTGCGTTCCCCACGAACCCGCACTGTTCCTCTTTGCATTCCCCCTCAAACCCGCACGGTTCCTCTTTGCGTTCCCCCACAAACCCGCACGGTTGCTCTTTGCGTTCCCCCACAAACCTGCACGGTTGCTCCTTGCGTTCCCCCACGAACCCGCACCCTTGCTCTTTGCGTTCCCCCACGAACCCGCACGGTTCCTCTTTGCGTTCCCCCACGAACCCGCACGGTTCCTCTTTGCGTTCCCCCACGAACCTGCACCCTTGCTCTTTGCGTTCCCCCACGAACCTGCACGGTTGCTCCTTGCGTTCCCCCACGAACCCGCACGGTTCCTCTTTGCGTTCCCCCACGAACCCGCACTGTTGCTCCTTGCGTTCCCCCACGAACCCGCACGGTTCCTCTTTGCGTTCCCCCACGAACCCGCACGGTTCCTCTTTGCGTTCCCCCACGAACCCGCACCCTTGCTCTTTGCGTTCCCCCACGAACCCGCATCCTTGCTCTTTGCGTTCCCCCACGAACCCGCACCCTTGCTCTTTGCGTTCCCCCACAAACCCGCACCCTTGCTGTTAGCGTTCCCCCACGAACCCGCACCCTTGCTCTTTGCGTTCCCCCACGAACCCGCACCCTTGCTCTTTGCGTTCCCCCACGAACCCGCACCCTTGCTCTTTGCGTTCCCCCACGAACCCGCACCCTTGCTCTTTGCGTTCCCCCACGAACCCGCACCCTTGCTCTTTGCGTTCCCCCACGAACCCGCACCCTTGCTCTTTGCGTTCCCCCACGAACCCGCACCCTTGCTCTTTGCGTTCCCCCACGAACCCGCACCCTTGCTCTTTGCGTTCCCCCACGAACCCGCACCCTTGCTCTTTGCGTTCCCCCACGAACCCGCACCCTTGCTCTTTGCGTTCCCCCACGAACCCGCACCCTTGCTCTTTGCGTTCCCCCACGAACCCGCACCCTTGCTCTTTGCGTTCCCCCACGAACCCGCACCCTTGCTCTTTGCGTTCCCCCACGAACCCGCACCCTTGCTCTTTGCGTTCCCCCACGAACCCGCACCCTTGCTCTTTGCGTTCCCCCACGAACCCGCACCCTTGCTCTTTGCGTTCCCCCACGAACCCGCACCCTTGCTCTTTGCGTTCCCCCACGAACCCGCACCCTTGCTCTTTGCGTTCCCCCACGAACCCGCACCCTTGCTCTTTGCGTTCCCCCACGAACCCGCACCCTTGCTCTTTGCGTTCCCCCACGAACCCGCACCGTTCCTCTTTGCGTTCCCCCACGAACCCGCACCCTTGCTCTTTGCGTTCCCCCACGAACCCGCACCCTTGCTCTTTGCGTTCCCCCACGAACTCGCACCCTTGCTCTTTGGGTTCCCCCACGAACCCGCACGGTTCCTCTTTGCGTTCCCTCACGAACCCGCACGGTTCCTCTTTGCGGTCCCCCACGAACCCGCACCCTTGCTCTTTGCGTTCCCCAACGAACCCGCACCGTTCCTGTTTGCGTTCCCCCACGAACCTGCACCGTTCCTGTTTGCGTTCCCCCACGTACCCGCACCCTTGCTCTTTGCGTTCCCCCACGAACCCGCACCCTTGCTCTTTGCGTTCCCCCACGAACCCGCACCCTTGCTCTTTGCGTTCCGCCACAAACCCGCACCCTTGCTCTTTGTGTTCCCCCACGAACCCGCACGGTTCCTCTTTGCGTTCCCCCACGAACCCGCATGGTTCCTCTTTGCATTCCCCCACGAACCCGCACCCTTGCTCTTTGCGTTCCCCCACGAACCCGCACCCTTGCTCTTTGCGTTCCCCCACGAACCTGCAACGTTCCTCTTTGCGTTCCCCCACGAACCCGCACGGATCCTCTTTGCGTTCCCCCACGAACCCGCACCCTTGCTCTTTGCGTTCCCCCACGAACCCGCACCCTTGCTCTTTGCGTTCCCCCACGAACCCGCAACGTTCCTTATTGCGTTCCCCCACGAACCCGCACCATTGCTCTTTGCGTTCCCCCACGAACCCGCACCGTTCCTCTTTGCGTTCCCCCACGAATACGCACCCTTGCTCTTTGCGTTCCCCCACGAACCCGCACCCTTGCTCTTTGCGTTCCCCCACGAACCCGCACCCTTGCTCTTTGCGTTCCCCCAAGAACCCGCACCCTTGCTCTTTGCGTTCCCCCATGAACCCGCACGGTTCCTCTTTGCGTTCCCCCACGAACCCGCACCCTTGCTCTTTGCGTTCCCCCACGAACCCGCACGGTTCCTCTTTGCGTTCCCCCACGAACCCGCACCCTTGCTCTTTGCGTTCCCCCACGAACCCGCACCCTTGCTCTTTGCGTTCCCCCACGAACCCGCACCCTTGCTCTTTGCGTTCCCCCACGAGCCCGCACCCTTGCTCTTTGCGTTCCCCCACGAACCCGCACCCTTGCTCTTTGCGTTCCCCCACGAACCCGCACCGTTCCTCTTTGCGTTCCCCCAAGAACCCGCACCCTTGCTCTTTGTGTTCGCCCACGAACCCGCACCCTTGCTCTTTGTGTTCGCCCACGAACCCGCACCCTTGCTCTTTGCGTTCCCCCACGAACCCGCACCCTTGCTCTTTGCGTTCCCCCACGAACCCGCACCCTTGCTCTTTGCGTTCCCCCACGAACCCACACCCTTGCTCTTTGCGTTCCCCACGAACCCGCACTGTTCCTCTTTGCATTCCCCCACAAACCCGCACGGTTCCTCTTTGCGTTCCCCCACAAACCCGCACGGTTGCTCTTTGCGTTCCCCCACAAACCTGCACGGTTGCTCCTTGCGTTCCCCCACGAACCCGCACCCTTGCTCTTTGCGTTCCCCCACGAACCCGCACGGTTCCTCTTTGCGTTCCCCCACGAACCCGCACGGTTCCTCTTTGCGTTCCCCCACGAACCTGCACCCTTGCTCTTTGCGTTCCCCCACGAACCTGCACGGTTGCTCCTTGCGTTCCCCCACGAACCCGCACGGTTCCTCTTTGCGTTCCCCCACGAACCCGCACTGTTGCTCCTTGCGTTCCCCCACGAACCCGCACGGTTCCTCTTTGCGTTCCCCCACGAACCCGCACGGTTCCTCTTTGCGTTCCCCCACGAACCCGCACCCTTGCTCTTTGCGTTCCCCCACGAACCCGCATCCTTGCTCTTTGCGTTCCCCCACGAACCCGCACCCTTGCTCTTTGCGTTCCCCCACAAACCCGCACCCTTGCTGTTAGCGTTCCCCCACGAACCCGCACCCTTGCTCTTTGCGTTCCCCCACGAACCCGCACCCTTGCTCTTTGCGTTCCCCCACGAACCCGCACCCTTGCTCTTTGCGTTCCCCCACGAACCCGCACCCTTGCTCTTTGCGTTCCCCCACGAACCCGCACCCTTGCTCTTTGCGTTCCCCCACGAACCCGCACCCTTGCTCTTTGCGTTCCCCCACGAACCCGCACCCTTGCTCTTTGCGTTCCCCCACGAACCCGCACCCTTGCTCTTTGCGTTCCCCCACGAACCCGCGCCCTTGCTCTTTGCGTTCCCCCACGAACCCGTACGGTTCCTCTTTGCGTTCCCCCACGAACCCGCACCATTCCTCTTTGCGTTCCCCCACGAAGCCGCACGGTTCCTCTTTGCGTTCCCCCACGAAGCCGCACGGTTCCTCTTTGCGTTCCCCCACGAACCCGCACCCTTGCTCTTTGCGTTCCCCCACGAACCCGCACCCTTGCTCTTTGCGTTCCCCCACGAACCCGCACCCTTGCTCTTTGCGTTCCCCCACGAACCCGCACGGTTCCTCTTTGCGTTCCCCCACGAACCCGCACGGTTCCTCTTTACGTTCCCCCACGAACCCGCACCCTTGCTCTTTGCATTCCTCCACGAACCCGCACCCTTGCTCTTTGCGTTCCCCCACGAACCCGCACCCTTGCTCTTTGCGTTCCCCCACGAACCCGCACCCTTGCTCTTTGCGTTCCCCCACGAACCCGCACCCTTGCTCTTTGCGTTCCCTCACGAACCCGCACCCTTGCTTTTTGCGTTCCCCCACGAACCCGCACCCTTGCTCTTTGCGTTCCCCCACGAACCCGCACGGTTCCTCTTTGCGTTCCCCCACGAACCCGCACCGTTCCTCTTTGCGTTCCCCCACGAACCAGCACCCTTGCTCTTTGCGTTCCCCCACGAACCCGCACCCTTGCTCTTTGCGTTCCCCCACGAACCCGCACGGTTCCTCTTTGAGTTCCCCCACGAACCCGCACCCTTGCTCTTTGCGTTCCCCCACGAACCCGCACCCTTGCTCTTTGCGTTCCCCCACGAACCCGCACCCTTGCTCTTTGCGTTCCCCCACGAACCCGCACCCTTGTTCTTTGCGTTCCCCCACGAACCCGCACCCTTGCTCTTTGCGTTCCCCAACGAACCCGCACCCTTGCTCTTTGCGTTCCCCCACGAACCCGCACCCTTGCTTTTTGCGTTCCCCCACGAACCCGCACCCTTGCTCTTTGCGTTCCCCCACGAACCCGCACCCTTGCTCTTTGCGTTCCCCCACGAACCCGCAAGGTTCCTCTTTGCGTTCCCCCACGAACCCGCACCCTTGCTCTTTGCGTTCCCCCACGAACCCGCACCCTTGCTCTTTGCGTTCCCCCACGAACCCGCACCCTTGCTCTTTGCTTTCCCCCACGAACCCGCACGGTTCCTCTTTGCGTTCCCCCACGAACCCGCACGGTTCCTATTTGCGTTCCCCCACGAACCCGCACGGTTCCTCTTTGCGTTCCCCCACGAACCCGCACGGTTCCTCTTTGCGTTCCCCCACGAACCCGCACGGTTCCTCTTTGCGTTCCCCCACGAACCCGCACGGTTCCTCTTTGCGTTCCCCCACGAACCCGCACGGTTCCTCTTTGCGTTCCCCCACGAACCCGCACGGTTCCTCTTTGCGTTCCCCCACGAACCCGCACCCTTGCTCTTTGCGTTCCCCCACGAACCCGCACGGTTCCTCTTTGCGTTCCCTCACGAACCCGCACGGTTCCTCTTTGCGTTCCCTCACGAACCCGCGCGGTTCCTCTTTGCGTTCCCCCACGAACCCGCACCCTTGCTCTTTGCGTTCCCCCACGAACCCGCCCCCTTGCTCTTTGCGTTCCCCCACGAACCCGCACCCTTGCTCTTTGCGTTCCCTAACGAACCCGCACCATTCCTCTTTGCGTTCCCCCACGAACCCGCACCCTTGCTCTTTGTGTTCCCCCACGAACCCGCACGGTTCCTCTTTGCGTTCCCCCACGAACCCGCATGGTTCCTCTTTGCATTCCCCCACGAACCCGCACCCTTGCTCTTTGCGTTCCCCCACGAACCCGCAACGTTCCTCTTTGCGTTCCCCCACGAACCCGCACCCTTGCTCTTTGCGTTCCCCCAAGAACCCGCACCCTTGCTCTTTGCGTTCCCCCACGAACCCGCACCCTTGCTCTTTGCGTTCCCCCACGAACCCGCACCCTTGCTCTTTGCGTTCCCCCACGAACCCGCACCCTTGCTCTTTGCGTTCCCCCACGAACCCGCACCCTTGCTCTTTGCGTTCCCCCACGAACCCGCACCCTTGCTCTTTGCGTTCCCCCACGAACCCGCACCCTTGCTCTTTGCGTTCCCTCACGAACCCGCACCCTTGCTCTTTGCGTTCCCCCATGAACCCGCACCCTTGCTCTTTGCGTTCCCCCACGAACCCGCACCCTTGCTCTTTGCGTTCCCCCACGAACCCGCACCCTTGCTCTTTGCGTTCCCCCACGAACCCGCACCCTTGCTCTTTGCGTTCCCCCACGAACCCGCACCCTTGCTCTTTGCGTTCCCCCACGAACCCGCACCCTTGCTCTTTGCGTTCCCCCACGAACCCGCACGGTTCCTCTTTGCGTTCCCCCACGAACCCGCACGGTTCCTCTTTGCGTTCCCCCACGAACCCGCACCCTTGCTCTTTGCGTTCCCCCACGAACCCGCACCGTTCCTCTTTGCGTTCCCCCACGAACCCGCACCCTTGCTCTTTGCGTTCCCCCACGAACCTGCACCCTTGCTCTTTGCGTTCCCCCACGAACCCGCACCCTAGCTCTTTGCGTTCCCCCACGAACCCGCACGGTTCCTCTTTGCGTTCCCCCACGAACCCGCACGGTTCCTCTTTGCGTTCCCCCACGAACCCGCACGGTTCCTCTTAGCGTTCCCTCACGAACCCGCACGGTTCCTCTTTGCGGTCCCCCACGAACCCGCACCCTTGCTCTTTGCGTTCCCCCACGAACCCGCACCGTTCCTGTTTGCGTTCCCCCACGAACCTGCACCGTTCCTGTTTGCGTTCCCCCACGTACCCGCACCCTTGCTCTTTGCGTTCCCCCACGAACCCGCACCCTTGCTCTTTGCGTTCCGCCACAAACCCGCACCCTTGCTCTTTGTGTTCCCCCACGAACCCGCACGGTTCCTCTTTGCGTTCCCCCACGAACCCGCATGGTTCCTCTTTGCATTCCCCCACGAACCCGCACCCTTGCTCTTTGCGTTCCCCCACGAACCCGCACCCTTGCTCTTTGCGTTCCCCCACGAACCCGCAACGTTCCTCTTTGCGTTCCCCCACGAACCCGCACCCTTGCTCTTTGCGTTCCCCCACGAACCCGCACGGTTCCTCTTTGCGTTCCCCCACGAACCCGCACCCTTGCTCTTTGCGTTCCCCCAAGAACCCGCAACGTTCCTCTTTGCGTTCCCCCACGAACCCGCACGGTTCCTCTTTGCGTTCCCCCACGAACTCGCACCCTTGCTCTTTGCGTTCCCCCACGAACCCGCACCGTTCCTCTTTGCGTTCCCCCACGAATACGCACCCTTGCTCTTTGCGTTCCCCCAAGAACCCGCACGGTTCCTCTTTGCGTTCCCCCACGAACCCGCACCCCTGCTCTTTGCGTTCCCCCATGAACCCGCACGGTTCCTCTTTGTGTTCCCCCACGAACCCGCACCCTTGCTCTTTGCGTTCCCCCACGAACCCGCACGGTTCCTCTTTGCGTTCCCCCACGAACCCGCACCCTTGCTCTTTGCGTTCCCCCACGAACCCGCACCCTTGCTCTTTGCGTTCCCCCACGAACCCGCACCCTTGCTCTTTGCGTTCCCCCACGAACCCGCACCCTTGCTCTTTGTGTTCCCCCACGAACCCGCACCCTTGCTCTTTGCGTTCCCCCACGAACCCGCACCCTTGCTCTTTGCGTTCCCCCACGAACCCGCACCGTTCCTCTTTGCGTTCCCCCAAGAACCCGCACCCTTGCTCTTTGCGTTCCCCCACGAACCCGCACCCTTGCTCTTTGTGTTGGCCCACGAACCCGCACCCTTGCTCTTTGCGTTCCCCCACGAACCCGCACCATTGCTCTTTGCGTTCCCCCACGAACCCGCACCCTTGCTCTTTGCGTTCCCCCACGAACCCACACCCTTGCTCTTTGCGTTCCCCACGAACCCGCACTGTTCCTCTTTGCATTCCCCCACAAACCCGCACGGTTCCTCTTTGCGTTCCCCCACAAACCCGCACGGTTGCTCTTTGCGTTCCCCCACAAACCTGCACGGTTGCTCCTTGCGTTCCCCCACGAACCCGCACCCTTGCTCTTTGCGTTCCCCCACGAACCCGCACGGTTCCTCTTTGCGTTCCCCCACGAAGCCGCACGGTTCCTCTTTGCGTTCCCCCACGAACCCGCACGGTTGCTCTTTGCGTTCCCCCACGAACCTGCACGGTTGCTCCTTGCGTTCCCCCACGAACCCGCACGGTTCCTCTTTGCGTTCCCCCACGAACCCGCACTGTTGCTCCTTGCGTTCCCACACGAACCCGCACGGTTCCTCTTTGCGTTCCCCCACGAACCCGCACGGTTCCTCTTTGCGTTCCCCCACGAACCCGCACCCTTGCTCTTTGCGTTCCCCCACGAACCCGCATCCTTGCTCTTTGCGTTCCCCCACGAACCCGCACCCTTGCTCTTTGCGTTCCCCCACAAACCCGCACCCTTGCTGTTTGCGTTCCCCCACGAACCCGCACCCTTGCTCTTTGCGTTCCCCCACGAACCTGCACCCTTGCTCTTTGCGTTCCCCCACGAACCCGCACCCTTGCTCTTTGTGTTCCCCCACGAACCCGCACCCTTGCTCTTTGCGTTCCCCCACGAACCCGCACCCTTGCTCTTTGTGTTCCCCCACGAACCCGCACCCTTGCTCTTTGCGTTCCCCCACGAACCCGCACCCTTGCTCTTTGCGTTCCCCCACGAACCCGCACCCTTGCTCTTTGCGTTCCCCCACGAACCCGCACCCTTGCTCTTTGCGTTCCCCCACGAACCCGCACCCTTGCTCTTTGCGTTCCCCCACGAACCCGTACGGTTCCTCTCTGCGTTGCCCCACGAACCTGCACCATTCCTGTTTGCGTTCCCCCACGATGCCGCACGGTTCCTCTTTGCGTTCCCCCACGAAGCCGCACGGTTCCTCTTTGCGTTCCCCCACGAACCCGCACCCTTGCTCTTTGCGTTCCCCCACGAACCCGCACCCTTGCTCTTTGCGTTCCCCCACGAACCCGCACCCTTGCTCTTTGCGTTCCCCCACGAACCCGCACGGTTCCTCTTTGCGTTCCCCCACGAACCCGCACGGTTCCTCTTTACGTTCCCCCACGAACCCGCACCCTTGCTCTTTGCGTTCCCCCACGAACCCGCACCCTTGCTCTTTGCGTTCCCCCACGAACCCGCAACGTTCCTATTTGCGTTCCCCCACGAATCCGCATCCTTGCTCTTTGCGTTCCCCCACGAACCCGCACCCTTGCTCTTTGCGTTCCCCCACGAACCCGCACCCTTGCTCTTTGCGTTCCCCCACGAACCCGCACCCTTGCTCTTTGCGTTCCCCCACGAACCCGCACCCTTGCTCTTTGCGTTCCCCCACGAACCCGCACCCTTGCTCTTTGCGTTCCCCCACGAACCCGCACCCTTGCTCTTTGCGTTCCCCCACGAACCCGCACCCTTGCTCTTTGCGTTCCCCCACGAACCCGCACGGTTCCTCTTTGCGTTCCCCCACGAACCCGCACCCTTGCTCTTTGCGTTCCCCCACGAACCCGCACCCTTGCTCTTTGCGTTCCCCCACGAACCCGCACCCTTGCTCTTTGCGTTCCCCCACGAACCCGCACCCTTGCTCTTTGCGTTCCCCCACGAACCCGCACCCTTGCTCTTTGCGTTCCCCCACGAACCCGCACCCTTGCTCTTTGCATTCCTCCACGAACCCGCACCCTTGCTCTTTGCGTTCCCCCACGAACCCGCACCCTTGCTCTTTGCGTTCCCCCACGAACCCGCACCCTTGCTCTTTGCGTTCCCCCACGAACCCGCACCCTTGCTCTTTGCGTTCCCCCACGAACCCGCAACGTTCCTCTTTGCGTTCCCCCACGAATCCGCATCCTTGCTCTTTGCGTTCCCCCACGAACCCGCACCCTTGCTGTTTGCGTTCCCCCACGAACCCGCACCCTTGCTCTTTGCGTTCCCCCACGAACCCGCACCCTTGCTCTTTGCGTTCCCCCACGAACCCGCACCCTTCCTCTTTGCGTTCCCCCACGAACCCGCACCCTTGCTCTTTGCGTTCCCCCACGAACCCGCACCCTTGCTCTTTGCGTTCCCCCACGAACCCGCACCCTTGCTCTTTGCGTTCCCCCACGAACCCGCACCCTTGCTCTTTGCGTTCCCCCACGAACCCGCAAACTTGCTCTTTGCGTTCCCCCACGAACCCGCACCCTTGCTCTTTGTGTTCGCCCACGAACCCGCACCCTTGCTCTTTGCGTTCCCCCACGAACCCGCACCCTTGCTCTTTGCGTTCCCCCACGAACCCGCACCCTTGCTCTTTGCGTTCCCCCACGAACCCACACCCTTGCTCTTTGCGTTCCCCACGAACCCGCACTGTTCCTCTTTGCATTCCCCCACAAACCCGCACGGTTCCTCTTTGCGTTCCCCCACAAACCCGCACGGTTGCTCTTTGCGTTCCCCCACAAACCCGCACGGTTGCTCCTTGCGTTCCCCCACGAACCCGCACTGTTCCTCTTTGCATTCCCCCACAAACCCGCACGGTTCCTCTTTGCGTTCCCCCACGAACCTGCACCCTTGCTCTTTGCGTTCCCCCACGAACCTGCACGGTTGCTCCTTGCGTTCCCCCACGAACCCGCACGGTTCCTCTTTGCGTTCCCCCACGAACCCGCACTGTTGCTCCTTGCGTTCCCCCACGAACCCGCATGGTTCCTCTTTGCGTTCCCCCACGAACCCGCACGGTTCCTCTTTGCGTTCCCCCACGAACCCGCACCCTTGCTCTTTGCGTTCCCCCACGAACCCGCATCCTTGCTCTTTGCGTTCCCCCACGAACCCGCAACGTTCCTCTTTGCGTTCCCCCACGAACCCGCACCCTTGCTCTTTGCGTTCCCCCACGAACCCGCACGGTTCCTCTTTGCGTTCCCCCACGAACCCGCACCCTTGCTCTTTGCGTTCCCCCAAGAACCCGCAACGTTCCTCTTTGCGTTCCCCCACGAACCCGCACGGTTCCTCTTTGCGTTCCCCCACGAACCCGCACCCTTGCTCTTTGCGTTCCCCCACGAACCCGCACCGTTCCTCTTTGCGTTCCCCCACGAATACGCACCCTTGCTCTTTGCGTTCCCCCAAGAACCCGCACCCTTGCTCTTTGCGTTCCCCCACGAACCCGCACCCTTGCTCTTTGCGTTCCCCCACGAACCCGCACCCTTGCTCTTTGCGTTCCCCCACGAACCCGCACGGTTCCTCTTTGCGTTCCCCCACGAACCCGCACGGTTCCTCTTTACGTTCCCCCACGAACCCGCACCCTTGCTCTTTGCATTCCTCCACGAACCCGCACCCTTGCTCTTTGCGTTCCCCCACGAACCCGCACCCTTGCTCTTTGCGTTCCCCCACGAACCCGCACCCTTGCTCTTTGCGTTCCCCCACAAACCCGCACCCTTGCTCTTTGCGTTCCCTCACGAACCCGCACCCTTGCTTTTTGCGTTCCCCCACGAACCCGCACCCTTGCTCTTTGCGTTCCCCCACGAACCCGCACGGTTCCTCTTTGCGTTCCCCCACGAACCCGCACCGTTCCTCTTTGCGTTCCCCCACGAACCAGCACCCTTGCTCTTTGCGTTCCCCCACGAACCCGCACCCTTGCTCTTTGCGTTCCCCCACGAACCCGCACGGTTCCTCTTTGAGTTCCCCCACGAACCCGCACCCTTGCTCTTTGCGTTCCCCCACGAACCCGCACCCTTGCTCTTTGCGTTCCCCCACGAACCCGCACCCTTGCTCTTTGCGTTCCCCCACGAACCCGCACCCTTGTTCTTTGCGTTCCCCCACGAACCCGCACCCTTGCTCTTTGCGTTCCCCAACGAACCCGCACCCTTGCTCTTTGCGTTCCCCCACGAACCCGCACCCTTGCTTTTTGCGTTCCCCCACGAACCCGCACCCTTGCTCTTTGCGTTCCCCCACGAACCCGCACCCTTGCTCTTTGCGTTCCCCCACGAACCCGCAAGGTTCCTCTTTGCGTTCCCCCACGAACCCGCACCCTTGCTCTTTGCGTTCCCCCACGAACCCGCACCCTTGCTCTTTGCTTTCCCCCACGAACCCGCACGGTTCCTCTTTGCGTTCCCCCACGAACCCGCACGGTTCCTATTTGCGTTCCCCCACGAACCCGCACGGTTCCTCTTTGCGTTCCCCCACGAACCCGCACGGTTCCTCTTTGCGTTCCCCCACGAACCCGCACGGTTCCTCTTTGCGTTCCCCCACGAACCCGCACGGTTCCTCTTTGCGTTCCCCCACGAACCCGCACGGTTCCTCTTTGCGTTCCCCCACGAACCCGCACGGTTCCTCTTTGCGTTCCCCCACGAACCCGCACCCTTGCTCTTTGCGTTCCCCCACGAACCCGCACGGTTCCTCTTTGCGTTCCCTCACGAACCCGCACGGTTCCTCTTTGCGTTCCCTCACGAACCCGCGCGGTTCCTCTTTGCGTTCCCCCACGAACCCGCACCCTTGCTCTTTGCGTTCCCCCACGAACCCGCCCCCTTGCTCTTTGCGTTCCCCCACGAACCCGCACCCTTGCTCTTTGCGTTCCCTAACGAACCCGCACCATTCCTCTTTGCGTTCCCCCACGAACCCGCACCCTTGCTCTTTGTGTTCCCCCACGAACCCGCACGGTTCCTCTTTGCGTTCCCCCACGAACCCGCATGGTTCCTCTTTGCATTCCCCCACGAACCCGCACCCTTGCTCTTTGCGTTCCCCCACGAACCCGCACCCTTGCTCTTTGCGTTCCCCCACGAACCCGCAACGTTCCTCTTTGCGTTCCCCCACGAACCCGCACCCTTGCTCTTTGCGTTCCCCCAAGAACCCGCACCCTTGCTCTTTGCGTTCCCCCACGAACCCGCACCCTTGCTCTTTGCGTTCCCCCACGAACCCGCACCCTTGCTCTTTGCGTTCCCCCACGAACCCGCACCCTTGCTCTTTGCGTTCCCCCACGAACCCGCACCCTTGCTCTTTGCGTTCCCCCACGAACCCGCACCCTTGCTCTTTGCGTTCCCCCACGAACCCGCACCCTTGCTCTTTGCGTTCCCCCACGAACCCGCACCCTTGCTCTTTGCGTTCCCCCACGAACCCGCACCCTTGCTCTTTGCGTTCCCCCATGAACCCGCACCCTTGCTCTTTGCGTTCCCCCACGAACCCGCACCCTTGCTCTTTGCGTTCCCCCACGAACCCGCACCCTTGCTCTTTGCGTTCCCCCACGAACCCGCACGGTTCCTCTTTGCGTTCCCCCACGAACCCGCACCCTTGCTCTTTGCGTTCCCCCACGAACCCGCACCCTTGCTCTTTGCGTTCCCCCACGAACCCGCACGGTTCCTCTTTGCGTTCCCCCACGAACCCGCACGGTTCCTCTTTGCGTTCCCCCACGAACCCGCACCCTTGCTCTTTGCGTTCCCCCACGAACCCGCACCGTTCCTCTTTGCGTTCCCCCACGAACCCGCACCCTTGCTCTTTGCGTTCCCCCACGAACCTGCACCCTTGCTCTTTGCGTTCCCCCACGAACCCGCACCCTAGCTCTTTGCGTTCCCCCACGAACCCGCACGGTTCCTCTTTGCGTTCCCCCACGAACCCGCACGGTTCCTCTTTGCGTTCCCCCACGAACCCGCACGGTTCCTCTTAGCGTTCCCTCACGAACCCGCACGGTTCCTCTTTGCGGTCCCCCACGAACCCGCACCCTTGCTCTTTGCGTTCCCCCACGAACCCGCACCGTTCCTGTTTGCGTTCCCCCACGAACCTGCACCGTTCCTGTTTGCGTTCCCCCACGTACCCGCACCCTTGCTCTTTGCGTTCCCCCACGAACCCGCACCCTTGCTCTTTGCGTTCCCCCACGAACCCGCACCCTTGCTCTTTGCGTTCCGCCACAAACCCGCACCCTTGCTCTTTGTGTTCCCCCACGAACCCGCACGGTTCCTCTTTGCGTTCCCCCACGAACCCGCATGGTTCCTCTTTGCATTCCCCCACGAACCCGCACCCTTGCTCTTTGCGTTCCCCCACGAACCCGCACCCTTGCTCTTTGCGTTCCCCCACGAACCCGCAACGTTCCTCTTTGCGTTCCCCCACGAACCCGCACCCTTGCTCTTTGCGTTCCCCCACGAACCCGCACGGTTCCTCTTTGCGTTCCCCCACGAACCCGCACCCTTGCTCTTTGCGTTCCCCCAAGAACCCGCAACGTTCCTCTTTGCGTTCCCCCACGAACCCGCACGGTTCCTCTTTGCGTTCCCCCACGAACCCGCACCCTTGCTCTTTGCGTTCCCCCACGAACCCGCACCGTTCCTCTTTGCGTTCCCCCACGAATACGCACCCTTGCTCTTTGCGTTCCCCCAAGAACCCGCACGGTTCCTCTTTGCGTTCCCCCACGAACCCGCACCCCTGCTCTTTGCGTTCCCCCATGAACCCGCACGGTTCCTCTTTGCGTTCCCCCACGAACCCGCACCCTTGCTCTTTGCGTTCCCCCACGAACCCGCACGGTTCCTCTTTGCGTTCCCCCACGAACCCGCACCCTTGCTCTTTGCGTTCCCCCACGAACCCGCACCCTTGCTCTTTGCGTTCCCCCACGAACCCGCACCCTTGCTCTTTGCGTTCCCCCACGAACCCGCACCCTTGCTCTTTGTGTTCCCCCACGAACCCGCACCCTTGCTCTTTGCGTTCCCCCACGAACCCGCACCCTTGCTCTTTGCGTTCCCCCACGAACCCGCACCGTTCCTCTTTGCGTTCCCCCAAGAACCCGCACCCTTGCTCTTTGCGTTCCCCCACGAACCCGCACCCTTGCTCTTTGTGTTCGCCCACGAACCCGCACCCTTGCTCTTTGCGTTCCCCCACGAACCCGCACCCTTGCTCTTTGCGTTCCCCCACGAACCCGCACCCTTGCTCTTTGCGTTCCCCCACGAACCCACACCCTTGCTCTTTGCGTTCCCCACGAACCCGCACTGTTCCTCTTTGCATTCCCCCACAAACCCGCACGGTTCCTCTTTGCGTTCCCCCACAAACCCGCACGGTTGCTCTTTGCGTTCCCCCACAAACCTGCACGGTTGCTCCTTGCGTTCCCCCACGAACCCGCACCCTTGCTCTTTGCGTTCCCCCACGAACCCTCACGGTTCCTCTTTGCGTTCCCCCACGAACCCGCACGGTTCCTCTTTGCGTTCCCCCACGAAGCCGCACGGTTCCTCTTTGCGTTCCCCCACGAACCCGCACGGTTGCTCTTTGCGTTCCCCCACGAACCTGCACGGTTGCTCCTTGCGTTCCCCCACGAACCCGCACGGTTCCTCTTTGCGTTCCCCCACGAACCCGCACTGTTGCTCCTTGCGTTCCCACACGAACCCGCACGGTTCCTCTTTGCGTTCCCCCACGAACCCGCACGGTTCCTCTTTGCGTTCCCCCACGAACCCGCACCCTTGCTCTTTGCGTTCCCCCACGAACCCGCATCCTTGCTCTTTGCGTTCCCCCACGAACCCGCACCCTTGCTCTTTGCGTTCCCCCACAAACCCGCACCCTTGCTGTTTGCGTTCCCCCACGAACCCGCACCCTTGCTCTTTGCGTTCCCCCACGAACCTGCACCCTTGCTCTTTGCGTTCCCCCACGAACCCGCACCCTTGCTCTTTGTGTTCCCCCACGAACCCGCACCCTTGCTCTTTGCGTTCCCCCACGAACCCGCACCCTTGCTCTTTGTGTTCCCCCACGAACCCGCACCCTTGCTCTTTGCGTTCCCCCACGAACCCGCACCCTTGCTCTTTGCGTTCCCCCACGAACCCGCACCCTTGCTCTTTGCGTTCCCCCACGAACCCGCACCCTTGCTCTTTGCGTTCCCCCACGAACCCGCACCCTTGCTCTTTGCGTTCCCCCACGAACCCGTACGGTTCCTCTCTGCGTTGCCCCACGAACCTGCACCATTCCTCTTTGCGTTCCCCCACGATGCCGCACGGTTCCTCTTTGCGTTCCCCCACGAAGCCGCACGGTTCCTCTTTGCGTTCCCCCACGAACCCGCACCCTTGCTCTTTGCGTTCCCCCACGAACCCGCACCCTTGCTCTTTGCGTTCCCCCACGAACCCGCACCCTTGCTCTTTGCGTTCCCCCACGAACCCGCACGGTTCCTCTTTGCGTTCCCCCACGAACCCGCACGGTTCCTCTTTACGTTCCCCCACGAACCCGCACGGTTCCTCTTTGCGGTCCCCCACGAACCCGCACCCTTGCTCTTTGCGTTCCCCCACGAACCCGCAACGTTCCTATTTGCGTTCCCCCACGAATCCGCATCCTTGCTCTTTGCGTTCCCCCACGAACCCGCACCCTTGCTCTTTGCGTTCCCCCACGAACCCGCACCCTTGCTCTTTGCGTTCCCCCACGAACCCGCACCCTTGCTCTTTGCGTTCCCCCACGAACCCGCACCCTTGCTCTTTGCGTTCCCCCACGAACCCGCACCCTTGCTCTTTGCGTTACCCCACGAACCCGCACCCTTGCTCTTTGCGTTCCCCCACGAACCCGCACCCTTGCTCTTTGCGTTCCCCCACGAACCCGCACGGTTCCTCTTTGCGTTCCCCCACGAACCCGCACCCTTGCTCTTTGCGTTCCCCCACGAACCCGCACCCTTGCTCTTTGCGTTCCCCCACGAACCCGCACCCTTGCTCTTTGCGTTCCCCCACGAACCCGCACCCTTGCTCTTTGCGTTCCCCCACGAACCCGCACCCTTGCTCTTTGCGTTCCCCCACGAACCCGCACCCTTGCTCTTTGCATTCCTCCACGAACCCGCACCCTTGCTCTTTGCGTTCCCCCACGAACCCGCACCCTTGCTCTTTGCGTTCCCCCACGAACCCGCACCCTTGCTCTTTGCGTTCCCCCACGAACCCGCACCCTTGCTCTTTGCGTTCCCCCACGAACCCGCAACGTTCCTCTTTGCGTTCCCCCACGAATCCGCATCCTTGCTCTTTGCGTTCCCCCACGAACCCGCACCCTTGCTCTTTGCGTTCCCCCACGAACCCGCACCCTTGCTCTTTGCGTTCCCCCACGAACCCGCACCCTTGCTCTTTGCGTTCCCCCACGAACCCGCACCCTTCCTCTTTGCGTTCCCCCACGAACCCGCACCCTTGCTCTTTGCGTTCCCCCACGAACCCGCACCCTTGCTCTTTGCGTTCCCCCACGAACCCGCACCCTTGCTCTTTGCGTTCCCCCACGAACCCGCACCCTTGCTCTTTGCGTTCCCCCACGAACCCGCACCCTTGCTCTTTGCGTTCCCCCACGAACCCGCACCCTTGCTCTTTGCGTTCCCCCACGAACCCGCACCCTTGCTCTTTGCGTTCCCCCACGAACCCGCACCCTTGCTCTTTGCGTTCCCCCACGAACCCGCACCCTTGCTTTTTGCGTTCCCCCACGAACCTGCACCCTTGCTCTTTGCGTTCCCCCACGAACCCGCACCCTTGCTCTTTGCGTTCCCCCACGAACCCGCACGGTTCCTCTTTGCGTTCCCCCACGAACCCTCACCCTTGCTCTTTGCGTTCCCCCACGAACCCGCACCCTTGCTCTTTGCTTTCCCCCACGAACCCGCACGGTTCCTCTTTGCGTTCCCCCACGAACCCGCACCCTTGCTCTTTGCGTTCCCCCAAGAACCCGCACGGTTCCTCTTTGCGTTCCCCCACGAACCCGCACGGTTCCTCTTTGCGTTCCCCCACGAACCCGCACGGTTCCTCTTTGCGTTCCCCCACGAACCCGCACGGTTCCTCTTTGCGTTCCCCCACGAACCCGCACGGTTCCTCTTTGCGTTCCCCCACGAACCCGCACCCTTGCTCTTTGCGTTCCCCCACGAACCCGCACCCTTGCTCTTTGCGTTCCCCCACGAACCCGCACGGTTCCTCTTTGCGTTCCCTCACGAACCCGCACGGTTCCTCTTTGCGTTCCCTCACGAACCCGCGCGGTTCCTCTTTGCGTTCCCCCACGAACCCGCACCCTTGCTCTTTGCGTTCCCCCACGAACCCGCCCCCTTGCTCTTTGCGTTCCCCCACGAACCCGCACCCTTGCTCTTTGCGTTCCCTAACGAACCCGCACCATTCCTCTTTGCGTTCCCCCACGAACCCGCACCCTTGCTCTTTGTGTTCCCCCACGAACCCGCACGGTTCCTCTTTGCGTTCCCCCACGAACCCGCATGGTTCCTCTTTGCATTCCCCCACGAACCCGCACCCTTGCTCTTTGCGTTCCCCCACGAACCCGCACCCTTGCTCTTTGCGTTCCCCCACGAACCCGCAACGTTCCTCTTTGCGTTCCCCCACGAACCCGCACCCTTGCTCTTTGCGTTCCCCCAAGAACCCGCACCCTTGCTCTTTGCGTTCCCCCACGAACCCGCACCCTTGCTCTTTGCGTTCCCCCACGAACCCGCACCCTTGCTCTTTGCGTTCCCCCACGAACCCGCACCCTTGCTCTTTGCGTTCCCCCACGAACCCGCACGGTTCCTCTTTGCGTTCCCCCACGAACCCGCACCCTTGCTCTTTGCGTTCCCCCACGAACCCGCACCCTTGCTCTTTGCGTTCCCCCACGAACCCGCACCCTTGCTCTTTGCGTTCCCCCACGAACCCGCACCCTTGCTCTTTGCGTTCCCCCACGAACCCGCACCCTTGCTCTTTGCGTTCCCCCACGAACCCGCACCCTTGCTCTTTGCGTTCCCCCACGAACCCGCACCCTTGCTCTTTGCGTTCCCCCACGAACCCGCACCCTTGCTCTTTGCGTTCCCCCACGAACCCGCACCCTTGCTCTTTGCGTTCCCCCACGAACCCGCACCCTTGCTCTTTGCGTTCCCCCACGAACCCGCACGGTTCCTCTTTGCGTTTCCCCACGAACCCGCACCCTTGCTCTTTGCGTTCCCCCACGAACCCGCACCGTTCCTCTTTGCGTTCCCCCACGAACCCGCACCCTTGCTCTTTGCGTTCCCCCACGAACCTGCACCCTTGCTCTTTGCGTTCCCCCACGAACCCGCACCCTAGCTCTTTGCGTTCCCCCACGAACCCGCACGGTTCCTCTTTGCGTTCCCCCACGAACCCGCACGGTTCCTCTTTGCGTTCCCCCACGAACCCGCACGGTTCCTCTTTGCGTTCCCTCACGAACCCGCACGGTTCCTCTTTGCGTTCCCCCACGAACCCGCACCCTTGCTCTTTGCGTTCCCCCACGAACCCGCACCGTTCCTGTTTGCGTTCCCCCACGAACCTGCACCGTTCCTGTTTGCGTTCCCCCACGTACCCGCACCCTTGCTCTTTGCGTTCCCCCACGAACCCGCACCCTTGCTCTTTGCGTTCCCCCACGAACCCGCACCCTTGCTCTTTGCGTTCCGCCACAAACCCGCACCCTTGCTCTTTGTGTTCCCCCACGAACCCGCACGGTTCCTCTTTGCGTTCCCCCACGAACCCGCATGGTTCCTCTTTGCATTCCCCCACGAACCCGCACCCTTGCTCTTTGCGTTCCCCCACGAACCCGCACCCTTGCTCTTTGCGTTCCCCCACGAACCCGCAACGTTCCTCTTTGCGTTCCCCCACGAACCCGCACGGTTCCTCTTTGCGTTCCCCCACGAACCCGCACCCTTGCTCTTTGCGTTCCCCCACGAACCCGCACCCTTGCTCTTTGCGTTCCCCCACGAACCCGCACCCTTGCTCTTTGCGTTCCCCCAAGAACCCGCAACGTTCCTCTTTGCGTTCCCCCACGAACCCGCACGGTTCCTCTTTGCGTTCCCCCACGAACCCGCACCCTTGCTCTTTGCGTTCCCCCACGAACCCGCACCGTTCCTCTTTGCGTTCCCCCACGAATACGCACCCTTGCTCTTTGCGTTCCCCCAAGAACCCGCACGGTTCCTCTTTGCGTTCCCCCACGAACCCGCACCCTTGCTCTTTGCGTTCCCCCACGAACTCGCACCCCTGCTCTTTGCGTTCCCCCATGAACCCGCACGGTTCCTCTTTGCGTTCCCCCACGAACCCGCACCCTTGCTCTTTGCGTTCCCCCACGAACCCGCACCCTTGCTCTTTGCGTTCCCCCACGAACCCGCACCCTTGCTCTTTGCGTTCCCCCACGAACCCGCACCCTTGCTCTTTGCGTTCCCCCACGAACCCGCACCCTTGCTCTTTGCGTTCCCCCACGAACCCGCACCCTTGCTCTTTGCGTTCCCCCACGAACCCGCACCCTTGCTCTTTGCGTTCCCCCACGAACCCGCACCCTTGCTCTTTGCGTTCCCCCACGAACCCGCACCGTTCCTCTTTGCGTTCCCCCAAGAACCCGCACCCTTGCTCTTTGCGTTCCCACACGAACCCGCAGCCTTGCTCTTTGTGTTCGCCCACGAACCCGCACCCTTGCTCTTTGCGTTCCCCCACGAACCCGCACCCTTGCTCTTTGCGTTCCCCCACGAACCCGCACCCTTGCTCTTTGCGTTCCCCCACGAACCCACACCCTTGCTCTTTGCGTTCCCCACGAACCCGCACTGTTCCTCTTTGCATTCCCCCACGAACCCGCACCCTTGCTCTTTGCGTTCCCCCACGAACCCACACCCTTGCTCTTTGCGTTCCCCACGAACCCGCACTGTTCCTCTTTGCATTCCCCCACAAACCCGCACGGTTCCTCTTTGCGTTCCCCCACAAACCCGCACGGTTGCTCTTTGCGTTCCCCCACAAACCTGCACGGTTGCTCCTTGCGTTCCCCCACGAACCCGCACCCTTGCTCTTTGCGTTCCCCCACGAACCCGCACGGTTCCTCTTTGCGTTCCCCCACGAAGCCGCACGGTTCCTCTTTGCGTTCCCCCACGAACCCGCACGGTTGCTCTTTGCGTTCCCCCACGAACCTGCACGGTTGCTCCTTGCGTTCCCCAACGAACCCGCACGGTTCCTCTTTGCGTTCCCCCACGAACCCGCACTGTTGCTCCTTGCGTTCCCCCACGAACCCGCACGGTTCCTCTTTGCGTTCCCCCACGAACCCGCACCCTTGCTCTTTGCGTTCCCCCACGAACCCGCACCCTTGCTCTTTGCGTTCCCCCACGAACCCGCATCCTTGCTCTTTGCGTTCCCCTTCGAACCCGCACCCTTGCTCTTTGCGTTCCCCCACAAACCCGCACCCTTGCTGTTTGCGTTCCCCCACGAACCCGCACCCTTGCTCTTTGCGTTCCCCCACGAACCCGCACCCTTGCTCTTTGCGTTCCCCCACGAACCCGCACCCTTGCTCTTTGCGTTCCCCCACGAACCCGCACCCTTGCTCTTTGCGTTCCCCCACGAACCCGCACCCTTGCTCTTTGTGTTCCCCCACGAACCCGCACCCTTGCTCTTTGCGTTCCCCCACGAACCCGCACCCTTGCTCTTTGCGTTCCCCCACGAACCCGCACCCTTGCTCTTTGCGTTCCCCCACGAACCCGCACCCTTGCTCTATGCGTTCCCCCACGAACCCGCACCCTTGCTCTTTGTGTTCCCCCACGAACCCGTACGGTTCCTCTCTGCGTTGCCCCACGAACCCGCACCATTCCTCTTTGCGTTCCCCCACGATGCCGCACGGTTCCTCTTTGCGTTCCCCCACGAAGCCGCACGGTTCCTCTTTGCGTTCCCCCACGAACCCGCACCCTTGCTCTTTGCGTTCCCCCACGAACCCGCACCCTTGCTCTTTGCGTTCCCCCACGAACCCGCACGGTTCCTCTTTGCGTTCCCCCACGAACCCGCACGGTTCCTCTTTACGTTCCCCCACGAACCCGCACCCTTGCTCTTTGCGTTCCTCCACGAACCCGCACCCTTGCTCTTTGCGTTCCCCCACGAACCCGCACCCTTGCTCTTTGCGTTCCCCCACGAACCCGCACCCTTGCTCTTTGCGTTCCCCCACGAACCCGCACCCTTGCTCTTTGCGTTCCCCCACGAACCCGCAACGTTCCTATTTGCGTTCCCCCACGAATCCGCATCCTTGCTCTTTGCGTTCCCCCACGAACCCGCACCCTTGCTCTTTGCGTTCCCCCACGAACCCGCACCCTTGCTCTTTGCGTTCCCCCACGAACCCGCACCCTTGCTCTTTGCGTTCCCCCACGAACCCGCACCCTTCCTCTTTGCGTTCCCCCACGAACCCGCACCCTTGCTCTTTGCGTTCCCCCACGAACCCGCACCCTTGCTCTTTGCGTTCCCCCACGAACCCGCACCCTTGCTCTTTGCGTTCCCCCACGAACCCGCACCCTTGCTCTTTGCGTTCCCCCACGAACCCGCACCGTTCCTCTTTGCATTCCCCCACGAACCCGCACCCTTGCTCTTTGCGTTCCCCCACGAACCCGCACCCTTGCTCTTTGCGTTCCCCCACGAACCCGCACCCTTGCTCTTTGCGTTCCCCCACGAACCCGCACCCTTGCTTTTTGCGTTCCCCCACGAACCTGCACCCTTGCTCTTTGCGTTCCCCCACGAACCCGCACCCTTGCTCTTTGCGTTCCCCCACGAACCCGCACGGTTCCTCTTTGCGTTCCCCCACGAACCCGCACCCTTGCTCTTTGCGTTCCCCCACGAACCCGCACCGTTCCTCTTTGCGTTCCCCCACGAACCCGCACCCTTGCTCTTTGCGTTCCCCCACGAACCTGCACCCTTGCTCTTTGCGTTCCCCCACGAACCCGCACCCTAGCTCTTTGCGTTCCCCCACGAACCTGCACGGTTCCTCTTTGCGTTCCCCCACGAACCCGCACGGTTCCTCTTTGCGTTCCCCCACGAACCCGCACGGTTCCTCTTTGCGTTCCCTCACGAACCCGCACGGTTCCTCTTTGCGTTCCCCCACGAACCCGCACCCTTGCTCTTTGCGTTCCCCCACGAACCCGCACCGTTCCTGTTTGCGTTCCCCCACGAACCTGCACCGTTCCTGTTTGCGTTCCCCCACGTACCCGCACGGTTCCTCTTTGCGTTCCCCCACGAACCCGCACCCTTGCTCTTTGCGTTCCCCCACGAACCCGCACCCTTGCTCTTTGCGTTCCCCCACGAACCCGCACCCTTGCTCTTTGCTTTCCCCCACGAACCCGCACGGTTCCTCTTTGCGTTCCCCCACGAACCCGCACGGTTCCTCTTTGCGTTCCCCCACGAACCCGCACGGTTCCTCTTTGCGTTCCCCAACGAACCCGCACGGTTCCTCTTTGCGTTCCCCCACGAACCCGCACGGTTCCTCTTTGCGTTCCCCCACGAACCCGCACGGTTCCTCTTTGCGTTCCCCCACGAACCCGAACGGTTCCTCTTTGCGTTCCCCCACGAACCCGCACGGTTCCTCTTTGCGTTCCCCCACGAACCCGCACCCTTGCTCTTTGCGTTCCCCCACGAACCCGCACGGTTCCTCTTTGCGTTCCCTCACGAACCCGCACGGTTCCTCTTTGCGTTCCCTCACGAACCCGCGCGGTTCCTCTTTGCGTTCCCCCACGAACCTGCACCCTTGCTCTTTGCGTTCCCCCACGAACCCGCACCCTTGCTGTTTGCGTTCCCCCACGAACCCGCACCCTTGCTCTTTGCGTTCCCCCACGAACCCGCACCCTTGCTCTTTGCGTTCCCCCACGAACCCGCACCCTTGCTCTTTGCGTTCCCCCACGAACCCGCACCATTGCTCTTTGCGTTCCCCCACGAACCCGCACCCTTGCTCTTTGCGTTCCCCCACGAACCCGCACCATTGCTCTTTGCGTTCCCCCACGAACCCGCACCCTTGCTCTTTGCGTTCCCCCACGAACCCGCACCATTGCTCTTTGCGTTCCCCCATGAACCCGCACCCTTGCTCTTTGCGTTCCCCCACGAACCCGCACCCTTGCTCTTTGCGTTCCCCCACGAACCCGCACCCTTGCTCTTTGCGTTCCCCCACGAACCCCCACGGTTCCTCTTTGCGTTCCCCCACGAACCCGCACCCTTGCTCTTTGCGTTCCTCCACGAACCCGCACCCTTGCTCTTTGCGTTCCTTCACGAACCCGCACCCTTGCTCTTTGCGTTCCCCCACGAACCCGCACCCTTGCTCTTTGCGTTCCCCCACGAACCCGCACCCTTGCTCTTTGTGTTCGCCCACGAACCCGCACCCTTGCTCTTTGCGTTCCCCCACGAACCCGCACCCTTGCTCTTTGCGTTCCCCCACGAACCCGCACCCTTGCTCTTTGCGTTCCCCCACGAACCCACACCCTTGCTCTTTGCGTTCCCCACGAACCCGCACTGTTCCTCTTTGCATTCCCCCACAAACCCGCACGGTTCCTCTTTGCGTTCCCCCACAAACCCGCACGGTTGCTCTTTGCGTTCCCCCACAAACCTGCACGGTTGCTCCTTGCGTTCCCCCACGAACCCGCACCCTTGCTCTTTGCGTTCCCCCACGAACCCACACGGTTCCTCTTTGCGTTCCCCCACGAAGCCGCACGGTTCCTCTTTGCGTTCCCCCACGAACCCGCACGGTTGCTCTTTGCGTTCCCCCACGAACCTGCACGGTTGCTCCTTGCGTTCCCCAACGAACCCGCACGGTTCCTCTTTGCGTTCCCCCACGAACCCGCACTGTTGCTCCTTGCGTTCCCCCACGAACCCGCACGGTTCCTCTTTGCGTTCCCCCACGAACCCGCACGGTTCCTCTTTGCGTTCCCCCACGAACCCGCACCCTTGCTCTTTGCGTTCCCCCACGAACCCGCATCCTTGCTCTTTGCGTTCCCCTTCGAACCCGCACCCTTGCTCTTTGCGTTCCCCCACAAACCCGCACCCTTGCTGTTTGCGTTCCCCCACGAACCCGCACCCTTGCTCTTTGCGTTCCCCCACGAACCCGCACCCTTGCTCTTTGCGTTCCCCCACGAACCCGCACCCTTGCTCTTTGCGTTCCCCCACGAACCCGCACCCTTGCTCTTTGCGTTCCCCCACGAACCCGCACCCTTGCTCTTTGCGTTCCCCCACGAACCCGCACCCTTGCTCTTTGCGTTCCCCCACGAACCCGCACCCTTGCTCTTTGCGTTCCCCCACGAACCCGCACCCTTGCTCTTTGCGTTCCCCCACGAACCCGCACCCTTGCTCTTTGCGTTCCCCCACGAACCCGCACCCTTGCTCTTTGCGTTCCCCCACGAACCCGCACCCTTGCTCTTTGTGTTCCCCCACGAACCCGTACGGTTCCTCTCTGCGTTGCCCCACGAACCCGCACCATTCCTCTTTGCGTTCCCCCACGATGCCGCACGGTTCCTCTTTGCGTTCCCCCACGAAGCCGCACGGTTCCTCTTTGCGTTCCCCCACGAACCCGCACCCTTGCTCTTTGCGTTCCCCCACGAACCCGCACCCTTGCTCTTTGCGTTCCCCCACGAACCCGCACCCTTGCTCTTTGCGTTCCCCCACGAACCCGCACGGTTCCTCTTTGCGTTCCCCCACGAACCCGCACGGTTCCTCTTTACGTTCCCCCACGAACCCGCACCCTTGCTCTTTGCGTTCCTCCACGAACCCGCACCCTTGCTCTTTGCGTTCCCCCACGAACCCGCACCCTTGCTCTTTGCGTTCCCCCACGAACCCGCACCCTTGCTCTTTGCGTTCCCCCACGAACCCGCACCCTTGCTCTTTGCGTTCCCCCACGAACCCGCAACGTTCCTATTTGCGTTCCCCCACGAATCCGCATCCTTGCTCTTTGCGTTCCCCCACGAACCCGCACCCTTGCTCTTTGCGTTCCC
This sequence comes from Oreortyx pictus, assembly GCA_036925125.1. Lineage (NCBI taxonomy): Eukaryota > Metazoa > Chordata > Aves > Galliformes > Odontophoridae > Oreortyx > Oreortyx pictus. Next base: position 15,343 of record JAUPFR010000159.1, on the reverse strand, counting down.
CCACGAACCCGCACCCTTGCTCTTTGCGTTCCCCCACGAACCCGCACCCTTGCTCTTTGCGTTCCCCCACGAACCCGCACCCTTCCTCTTTGCGTTCCCCCACGAACCCGCACCCTTGCTCTTTGCGTTCCCCCACGAACCCGCACCCTTGCTCTTTGCGTTCCCCCACGAACCCGCACCCTTGCTCTTTGCGTTCCCCCACGAACCCGCACCCTTGCTCTTTGCGTTCCCCCACGAACCCGCACCCTTGCTCTTTGCGTTCCCCCAAGAACCCGCACCCTTGCTCTTTGCGTTCCCCCACGAACCCGCACCCTTGCTCTTTGCGTTCCCTCACGAACCCGCACCCTTGCTCTTTGCGTTCCCCCACGAACCCGCACCCTTGCTTTTTGCGTTCCCCCACGAACCTGCAACCTTGCTCTTTGCGTTCCCCCACGAACCCGCACCCTTGCTCTTTGCGTTCCCCCACGAACCCGCACGGTTCCTCTTTGCGTTCCCCCACGAACCCGCACCCTTGCTCTTTGCGTTCCCCCACGAACCCGCACCGTTCCTCTTTGCGTTCCCCCACGAACCCGCACCCTTGCTCTTTGCGTTCCCCCACGAACCTGCACCCTTGCTCTTTGCGTTCCCCCACGAACCCGCACCCTAGCTCTTTGCGTTCCCCCACGAACCTGCACGGTTCCTCTTTGCGTTCCCCCACGAACCCGCACGGTTCCTCTTTGCGTTCCCCCACGAACCCGCACGGTTCCTCTTTGCGTTCCCTCACGAACCCGCACGGTTCCTCTTTGCGTTCCCCCACGAACCCGCACCCTTGCTCTTTGCGTTCCCCCACGTACCCGCACCCTTGCTCTTTGCGTTCCCACACGAACCCGCACCCTTGCTCTTTGCGTTCCCCCACGAACCCGCACCCTTGCTCTTTGCGTTCCCCCACGAACCCGCACCCTTGCTCTTTGCTTTCCCCCACGAACCCGCACGGTTCCTCTTTGCGTTCCCCCACGAACCCGCACGGTTCCTCTTTGCGTTCCCCCACGAACCCGCACGGTTCCTCTTTGCGTTCCCCCACGAACCCGCACGGTTCCTCTTTGCGTTCCCCCACGAACCCGCACGGTTCCTCTTTGCGTTCCCCCACGAACCCGAACGGTTCCTCTTTGCGTTCCCCCACGAACCCGCACGGTTCCTCTTTGCGTTCCCCCACGAACCCGCACCCTTGCTCTTTGCGTTCCCCCACGAACCCGCACCGTTCCTGTTTGCGTTCCCCCACGAACCTGCACCGTTCCTGTTTGCGTTCCCCCACGTACCCGCACGGTTCCTCTTTGCGTTCCCCCACGAACCCGCACCCTTGCTCTTTGCGTTCCCCCACGAACCCGCACCCTTGCTCTTTGCGTTCCCCCACGAACCCGCACCCTTGCTCTTTGCGTTCCCCCACGAACCCGCACCCTTGCTCTTTGCTTTCCCCCACGAACCCGCACGGTTCCTCTTTGCGTTCCCCCACGAACCCGCACGGTTCCTCTTTGCGTTCCCCCACGAACCCGCACGGTTCCTCTTTGCGTTCCCCAACGAACCCGCACGGTTCCTCTTTGCGTTCCCCCACGAACCCGCACGGTTCCTCTTTGCGTTCCCCCACGAACCCGCACGGTTCCTCTTTGCGTTCCCCTACGAACCCGAACGGTTCCTCTTTGCGTTCCCCCACGAACCCGCACGGTTCCTCTTTGCGTTCCCCCACGAACCCGCACCCTTGCTCTTTGCGTTCCCCCACGAACCCGCACGGTTCCTCTTTGCGTTCCCTCACGAACCCGCACGGTTCCTCTTTGCGTTCCCTCACGAACCCGCGCGGTTCCTCTTTGCGTTCCCCCACGAACCTGCACCCTTGCTCTTTGCGTTCCCCCACGAACCCGCACCCTTGCTGTTTGCGTTCCCCCACGAACCCGCACCCTTGCTCTTTGCGTTCCCCCACGAACCCGCACCCTTGCTCTTTGCGTTCCCCCACGAACCCGCACCCTTGCTCTTTGCGTTCCCCCACGAACCCGCACCATTGCTCTTTGCGTTCCCCCACGAACCCGCACCCTTGCTCTTTGCGTTCCCCCACGAACCCGCACCATTGCTCTTTGCGTTCCCCCACGAACCCGCACCCTTGCTCTTTGCGTTCCCCCACGAACCCGCACCATTGCTCTTTGCGTTCCCCCATGAACCCGCACCCTTGCTCTTTGCGTTCCCCCACGAACCCGCACCCTTGCTCTTTGCGTTCCCCCACGAACCCGCACCCTTGCTCTTTGCGTTCCCCCACGAACCCCCACGGTTCCTCTTTGCGTTCCCCCACGAACCCGCACCCTTGCTCTTTGCGTTCCTCCACGAACCCGCACCCTTGCTCTTTGCGTTCCTTCACGAACCCGCACCCTTGCTCTTTGCGTTCCCCCACGAACCCGCACCCTTGCTCTTTGCGTTCCCCCACGAACCCGCACCCTTGCTCTTTGTGTTCGCCCACGAACCCGCACCCTTGCTCTTTGCGTTCCCCCACGAACCCGCACCCTTGCTCTTTGCGTTCCCCCACGAACCCGCACCCTTGCTCTTTGCGTTCCCCCACGAACCCACACCCTTGCTCTTTGCGTTCCCCACGAACCCGCACTGTTCCTCTTTGCATTCCCCCACAAACCCGCACGGTTCCTCTTTGCGTTCCCCCACAAACCCGCACGGTTGCTCTTTGCGTTCCCCCACAAACCTGCACGGTTGCTCCTTGCGTTCCCCCACGAACCCGCACCCTTGCTCTTTGCGTTCCCCCACGAACCCGCACGGTTCCTCTTTGCGTTCCCCCACGAAGCCGCACGGTTCCTCTTTGCGTTCCCCCACGAACCCGCACGGTTGCTCTTTGCGTTCCCCCACGAACCTGCACGGTTGCTCCTTGCGTTCCCCAACGAACCCGCACGGTTCCTCTTTGCGTTCCCCCACGAACCCGCACTGTTGCTCCTTGCGTTCCCCCACGAACCCGCACGGTTCCTCTTTGCGTTCCCCCACGAACCCGCACGGTTCCTCTTTGCGTTCCCCCACGAACCCGCACCCTTGCTCTTTGCGTTCCCCCACGAACCCGCATCCTTGCTCTTTGCGTTCCCCTTCGAACCCGCACCCTTGCTCTTTGCGTTCCCCCACAAACCCGCACCCTTGCTGTTTGCGTTCCCCCACGAACCCGCACCCTTGCTCTTTGCGTTCCCCCACGAACCCGCACCCTTGCTCTTTGCGTTCCCCCACGAACCCGCACCCTTGCTCTTTGCGTTCCCCCACGAACCCGCACCCTTGCTCTTTGCGTTCCCCCACGAACCCGCACCCTTGCTCTTTGCGTTCCCCCACGAACCCGCACCCTTGCTCTTTGCGTTCCCCCACGAACCCGCACCCTTGCTCTTTGCGTTCCCCCACGAACCCGCACCCTTGCTCTTTGCGTTCCCCCACGAACCCGCACCCTTGCTCTTTGCGTTCCCCCACGAACCCGCACCCTTGCTCTTTGTGTTCCCCCACGAACCCGTACGGTTCCTCTCTGCGTTGCCCCACGAACCCGCACCATTCCTCTTTGCGTTCCCCCACGATGCCGCACGGTTCCTCTTTGCGTTCCCCCACGAAGCCGCACGGTTCCTCTTTGCGTTCCCCCACGAACCCGCACCCTTGCTCTTTGCGTTCCCCCACGAACCCGCACCCTTGCTCTTTGAGTTCCCCCACGAACCCGCACCCTTGCTCTTTGCGTTCCCCCACGAACCCGCACGGTTCCTCTTTGCGTTCCCCCACGAACCCGCACGGTTCCTCTTTACGTTCCCCCACGAACCCGCACCCTTGCTCTTTGCGTTCCTCCACGAACCCGCACCCTTGCTCTTTGCGTTCCCCCACGAACCCGCACCCTTGCTCTTTGCGTTCCCCCACGAACCCGCACCCTTGCTCTTTGCGTTCCCCCACGAACCCGCACCCTTGCTCTTTGCGTTCCCCCACGAACCCGCAACGTTCCTATTTGCGTTCCCCCACGAATCCGCATCCTTGCTCTTTGCGTTCCCCCACGAACCCGCACCCTTGCTCTTTGCGTTCCCCCACGAACCCGCACCCTTGCTCTTTGCGTTCCCCCACGAACCCGCACCCTTGCTCTTTGCGTTCCCCCACGAACCCGCACCCTTCCTCTTTGCGTTCCCCCACGAACCCGCACCCTTGCTCTTTGCGTTCCCCCACGAACCCGCACCCTTGCTCTTTGCGTTCCCCCACGAACCCGCACCCTTGCTCTTTGCGTTCCCCCACGAACCCGCACCCTTGCTCTTTGCGTTCCCCCACGAACCCGCACCCTTGCTCTTTGCGTTCCCCCACGAACCCGCACCCTTGCTCTTTGCGTTCCCCCACGAACCCGCACCCTTGCTCTTTGCGTTCCCCCACGAACCCGCACCCTTGCTCTTTGCGTTCCCCCACGAACCCGCACCCTTGCTTTTTGCGTTCCCCCACGAACCTGCACCCTTGCTCTTTGCGTTCCCCCACGAACCCGCACCCTTGCTCTTTGCGTTCCCCCACGAACCCGCACGGTTCCTCTTTGCGTTTCCCCACGAACCCGCACCCTTGCTCTTTGCGTTCCCCCACGAACCCGCACCGTTCCTCTTTGCGTTCCCCCACGAACCCGCACCCTTGCTCTTTGCGTTCCCCCACGAACCTGCACCCTTGCTCTTTGCGTTCCCCCACGAACCCGCACCCTAGCTCTTTGCGTTCCCCCACGAACCTGCACGGTTCCTCTTTGCGTTCCCCCACGAACCCGCACGGTTCCTCTTTGCGTTCCCCCACGAACCCGCACGGTTCCTCTTTGCGTTCCCTCACGAACCCGCACGGTTCCTCTTTGCGTTCCCCCACGAACCCGCACCCTTGCTCTTTGCGTTCCCCCACGTACCCGCACCCTTGCTCTTTGCGTTCCCACACGAACCCGCACCCTTGCTCTTTGCGTTCCCCCACGAACCCGCACCCTTGCTCTTTGCGTTCCCCCACGAACCCGCACCCTTGCTCTTTGCTTTCCCCCACGAACCCGCACGGTTCCTCTTTGCGTTCCCCCACGAACCCGCACGGTTCCTCTTTGCGTTCCCCCACGAACCCGCACGGTTCCTCTTTGCGTTCCCCCACGAACCCGCACGGTTCCTCTTTGCGTTCCCCCACGAACCCGAACGGTTCCTCTTTGCGTTCCCCCACGAACCCGCACGGTTCCTCTTTGCGTTCCCCCACGAACCCGCACCCTTGCTCTTTGCGTTCCCCCACGAACCCGCACGGTTCCTCTTTGCGTTCCCCCACGAACCCGCACCCTTGCTCTTTGCGTTCCCCCACGAACCCGCACCCTTGCTCTTTGCTTTCCCCCACGAACCCGCACGGTTCCTCTTTGCGTTCCCCCACGAACCCGCACGGTTCCTCTTTGCGTTCCCCCACGAACCCGCACGGTTCCTCTTTGCGTTCCCCCACAAACCCGCACGGTTCCTCTTTGCGTTCCCCCACGAACCCGCACGGTTCCTCTTTGCGTTCCCCCACGAACCCGAACGGTTCCTCTTTGCGTTCCCCCACGAACCCGCACGGTTCGTCTTTGCGTTCCCCCACGAACCCGCACCCTTGCTCTTTGCGTTCCCCCACGAACCCGCACGGTTCCTCTTTGCGTTCCCTCACGAACCCGCACGGTTCCTCTTTGCGTTCCCTCACGAACCCGCGCGGTTCCTCTTTGCGTTCCCCCACGAACCCGCACCCTTGCTCTTTGCGTTCCCCCACGAACCCGCACCCTTGCTGTTTGCGTTCCCCCACGAACCCGCACCCTTGCTGTTTGCGTTCCCCCACGAACCCGCACCCTTGCTCTTTGCGTTCCCCCACGAACCCGCACCCTTGCTCTTTGCGTTCCCCCACGAACCCGCACCCTTGCTCTTTGCGTTCCCCCACGAACCCGCACCATTGCTCTTTGCGTTCCCCCACGAACCCGCACCCTTGCTCTTTGCGTTCCCCCACGAACCCGCACCATTGCTCTTTGCGTTCCCCCACGAACCCGCACCCTTGCTCTTTGCGTTCCCCCACGAACCCGCACCATTGCTCTTTGCGTTCCCCCATGAACTCGCACCCTTGCTCTTTGCGTTCCCCAACGAACCCGCACCCTTGCTCTTTGCGTTCCCCCACGAACCCGCACCCTTGCTCTTTGCGTTCCCCCACGAACCCAAACGGTTCCTCTTTGCGTTCCCCCACGAACCCGCACCCTTGCTCTTTGCGTTCCTCCACGAACCCGCACCCTTGCTCTTTGCGTTCCTCCACGAACCCGCACCCTTGCTCTTTGCGTTCCCCCACGAACCCGCACCCTTGCTCTTTGCGTTCCCCCACGAACCCGCACCCTTGCTCTTTGCGTTCCCCCACGAACCCGCACCCTTGCTCCTTGCGTTCCCCCACGAACCCGCACCCTTGCTCTTTGCGTTCCCCCACGAACCCGCACGGTTCCTCTTTGCGTTCCCCCACGAAGCCGCACGGTTCCTCTTTGCGTTCCCCCACGAACCCGCACGGTTGCTCTTTGCGTTCCCCCACGAACCTGCACAGTTGCTCCTTGCGTTCCCCCACGAACCCGCACGGTTCCTCTTTGCGTTCCCCCACGAACCCGCACTGTTGCTCCTTGCGTTCCCCCACGAACCCGCACCCTTGCTCTTTGCGTTCCCCCACGAACCCGCACGGTTCCTCTTTGCGTTCCCCCACGAACCCGCACCCTTGCTCTTTGCGTTCCCCCACGAACCCGCACCCTTGCTCTTTGCGTTCCCCCACGAACCCGCACCCTTGCTCTTTGCGTTCCCCCACGAACCCGCACCCTTGCTGTTTGCGTTCCCCCACGAACCCGCACCCTTGCTCTTTGCGTTCCCCCACGAACCCGCACCCTTGCTCTTTGCGTTCCCCCACGAACCCGCACCCTTGCTCTTTGCGTTCCCCCACGAACCCGCACCCTTGCTCTTTGCGTTCCCCCACGAACCCGCACCCTTGCTCTTTGTGTTCCCCCACGAACCCGCACCCTTGCTCTTTGCGTTCCCCCACGAACCCGCACCCTTGCTCTTTGCGTTCCCCCACGAACCCGCACCCTTGCTCTTTGCGTTCCCCCACGAACCCGCACCCTTGCTCTTTGCGTTCCCCCACGAACCCGCACCCTTGCTCTTTGCGTTCCCCCACGAACCCGTACGGTTCCTCTCTGCGTTGCCCCACGAACCCGCACCATTCCTCTTTGCGTTCCCCCACGATGCCGCACGGTTCCTCTTTGCGTTCCCCCACGAAGCCGCACGGTTCCTCTTTGCGTTCCCCCACGAACCCGCACCCTTGCTCTTTGCGTTCCCCTACGAACCCGCACCCTTGCTCTTTGCGTTCCCCCACGAACCCGCACCCTTGCTCTTTGCGTTCCCCCACGAACCCGCACGGTTCCTCTTTGCGTTCCCCCACGAACCCGCACGGTTCCTCTTTGCGTTCCTCCACGAACCCGCACCCTTGCTCTTTGCGTTCCTCCACGAACCCGCACCCTTGCTCTTTGCGTTCCCCCACGAACCCGCACCCTTGCTCTTTGCGTTCCCCCACGAACCCGCACGGTTCCTCTTTGCGTTCCCCCACGAACCCGCAACGTTCCTATTTGCGTTCCCCCACGAATCCGCATCCTTGCTCTTTGCGTTCCCCCACGAACCCGCACCCTTGCTCTTTGCGTTCCCCCACGAACCCGCACGGTTCCTCTTTGCGTTCCCCCACGAAGCCGCACGGTTCCTCTTTGCGTTCCCCCACGAACCCGCACGGTTGCTCTTTGCGTTCCCCCACGAACCTGCACGGTTGCTCCTTGCGTTCCCCAACGAACCCGCACGGTTCCTCTTTGCGTTCCCCCACGAACCCGCACGGTTCCTCTTTGCGTTCCCCCACGAACCCGCACGGTTCCTCTTTGCGTTCCCCAACGAACCCGCACGGTTCCTCTTTGCGTTCCCCCACGAACCCGCACGGTTCCTCTTTGCGTTCCCCCACGAACCCGCACGGTTCCTCTTTGCGTTCCCCTACGAACCCGAACGGTTCCTCTTTGCGTTCCCCCACGAACCCGCACGGTTCCTCTTTGCGTTCCCCCACGAACCCGCACCCTTGCTCTTTGCGTTCCCCCACGAACCCGCACGGTTCCTCTTTGCGTTCCCTCACGAACCCGCACGGTTCCTCTTTGCGTTCCCTCACGAACCCGCGCGGTTCCTCTTTGCGTTCCCCCACGAACCTGCACCCTTGCTCTTTGCGTTCCCCCACGAACCCGCACCCTTGCTGTTTGCGTTCCCCCACGAACCCGCACCCTTGCTCTTTGCGTTCCCCCACGAACCCGCACCCTTGCTCTTTGCGTTCCCCCACGAACCCGCACCCTTGCTCTTTGCGTTCCCCCACGAACCCGCACCATTGCTCTTTGCGTTCCCCCACGAACCCGCACCCTTGCTCTTTGCGTTCCCCCACGAACCCGCACCATTGCTCTTTGCGTTCCCCCACGAACCCGCACCCTTGCTCTTTGCGTTCCCCCACGAACCCGCACCATTGCTCTTTGCGTTCCCCCATGAACCCGCACCCTTGCTCTTTGCGTTCCCCCACGAACCCGCACCCTTGCTCTTTGCGTTCCCCCACGAACCCGCACCCTTGCTCTTTGCGTTCCCCCACGAACCCCCACGGTTCCTCTTTGCGTTCCCCCACGAACCCGCACCCTTGCTCTTTGCGTTCCTCCACGAACCCGCACCCTTGCTCTTTGCGTTCCTTCACGAACCCGCACCCTTGCTCTTTGCGTTCCCCCACGAACCCGCACCCTTGCTCTTTGCGTTCCCCCACGAACCCGCACCCTTGCTCTTTGTGTTCGCCCACGAACCCGCACCCTTGCTCTTTGCGTTCCCCCACGAACCCGCACCCTTGCTCTTTGCGTTCCCCCACGAACCCGCACCCTTGCTCTTTGCGTTCCCCCACGAACCCACACCCTTGCTCTTTGCGTTCCCCACGAACCCGCACTGTTCCTCTTTGCATTCCCCCACAAACCCGCACGGTTCCTCTTTGCGTTCCCCCACAAACCCGCACGGTTGCTCTTTGCGTTCCCCCACAAACCTGCACGGTTGCTCCTTGCGTTCCCCCACGAACCCGCACCCTTGCTCTTTGCGTTCCCCCACGAACCCGCACGGTTCCTCTTTGCGTTCCCCCACGAAGCCGCACGGTTCCTCTTTGCGTTCCCCCACGAACCCGCACGGTTGCTCTTTGCGTTCCCCCACGAACCTGCACGGTTGCTCCTTGCGTTCCCCAACGAACCCGCACGGTTCCTCTTTGCGTTCCCCACGAACCCGCACTGTTGCTCCTTGCGTTCCCCCACGAACCCGCACGGTTCCTCTTTGCGTTCCCCCACGAACCCGCACGGTTCCTCTTTGCGTTCCCCACGAACCCGCACCCTTGCTCTTTGCGTTCCCCCACGAACCCGCATCCTTGCTCTTTGCGTTCCCCTTCGAACCCGCACCCTTGCTCTTTGCGTTCCCCCACAAACCCGCACCCTTGCTGTTTGCGTTCCCCCACGAACCCGCACCCTTGCTCTTTGCGTTCCCCCACGAACCCGCACCCTTGCTCTTTGCGTTCCCCCACGAACCCGCACCCTTGCTCTTTGCGTTCCCCACGAACCCGCACCCTTGCTCTTTGCGTTCCCCCACGAACCCGCACCCTTGCTCTTTGCGTTCCCCCACGAACCCGCACCCTTGCTCTTTGCGTTCCCCACGAACCCGCACCCTTGCTCTTTGCGTTCCCCCACGAACCCGCACCCTTGCTCTTTGCGTTCCCCCACGAACCCGCACCCTTGCTCTTTGCGTTCCCCCACGAACCCGCACCCTTGCTCTTTGTGTTCCCCACGAACCCGTACGGTTCCTCTCTGCGTTGCCCCACGAACCCGCACCATTCCTCTTTGCGTTCCCCCACGATGCCGCACGGTTCCTCTTTGCGTTCCCCCACGAAGCCGCACGGTTCCTCTTTGCGTTCCCCCACGAACCCGCACCCTTGCTCTTTGCGTTCCCCCACGAACCCGCACCCTTGCTCTTTGAGTTCCCCCACGAACCCGCACCCTTGCTCTTTGCGTTCCCCCACGAACCCGCACGGTTCCTCTTTGCGTTCCCCCACGAACCCGCACGGTTCCTCTTTACGTTCCCCCACGAACCCGCACCCTTGCTCTTTGCGTTCCTCCACGAACCCGCACCCTTGCTCTTTGCGTTCCCCCACGAACCCGCACCCTTGCTCTTTGCGTTCCCCCACGAACCCGCACCCTTGCTCTTTGCGTTCCCCCACGAACCCGCACCCTTGCTCTTTGCGTTCCCCCACGAACCCGCAACGTTCCTATTTGCGTTCCCCCACGAATCCGCATCCTTGCTCTTTGCGTTCCCCACGAACCCGCACCCTTGCTCTTTGCGTTCCCCCACGAACCCGCACCCTTGCTCTTTGCGTTCCCCCACGAACCCGCACCCTTGCTCTTTGCGTTCCCCCACGAACCCGCACCCTTCCTCTTTGCGTTCCCCCACGAACCCGCACCCTTGCTCTTTGCGTTCCCCCACGAACCCGCACCCTTGCTCTTTGCGTTCCCCCACGAACCCGCACCCTTGCTCTTTGCGTTCCCCCACGAACCCGCACCCTTGCTCTTTGCGTTCCCCCACGAACCCGCACCCTTGCTCTTTGCGTTCCCCACGAACCCGCACCCTTGCTCTTTGCGTTCCCCCACGAACCCGCACCCTTGCTCTTTGCGTTCCCCCACGAACCCGCACCCTTGCTCTTTGCGTTCCCCCACGAACCCGCACCCTTGCTTTTTGCGTTCCCCCACGAACCTGCACCCTTGCTCTTTGCGTTCCCCCACGAACCCGCACCCTTGCTCTTTGCGTTCCCCCACGAACCCGCACGGTTCCTCTTTGCGTTTCCCCACGAACCCGCACCCTTGCTCTTTGCGTTCCCCCACGAACCCGCACCGTTCCTCTTTGCGTTCCCCCACGAACCCGCACCCTTGCTCTTTGCGTTCCCCCACGAACCTGCACCCTTGCTCTTTGCGTTCCCCCACGAACCCGCACCCTAGCTCTTTGCGTTCCCCCACGAACCTGCACGGTTCCTCTTTGCGTTCCCCCACGAACCCGCACGGTTCCTCTTTGCGTTCCCCCACGAACCCGCACGGTTCCTCTTTGCGTTCCCTCACGAACCCGCACGGTTCCTCTTTGCGTTCCCCCACGAACCCGCACCCTTGCTCTTTGCGTTCCCCCACGTACCCGCACCCTTGCTCTTTGCGTTCCCACACGAACCCGCACCCTTGCTCTTTGCGTTCCCCCACGAACCCGCACCCTTGCTCTTTGCGTTCCCCCACGAACCCGCACCCTTGCTCTTTGCTTTCCCCCACGAACCCGCACGGTTCCTCTTTGCGTTCCCCCACGAACCCGCACGGTTCCTCTTTGCGTTCCCCCACGAACCCGCACGGTTCCTCTTTGCGTTCCCCCACGAACCCGCACGGTTCCTCTTTGCGTTCCCCCACGAACCCGAACGGTTCCTCTTTGCGTTCCCCCACGAACCCGCACGGTTCCTCTTTGCGTTCCCCCACGAACCCGCACCCTTGCTCTTTGCGTTCCCCCACGAACCCGCACGGTTCCTCTTTGCGTTCCCCCACGAACCCGCACCCTTGCTCTTTGCGTTCCCCCACGAACCCGCACCCTTGCTCTTTGCTTTCCCCCACGAACCCGCACGGTTCCTCTTTGCGTTCCCCCACGAACCCGCACGGTTCCTCTTTGCGTTCCCCACGAACCCGCACGGTTCCTCTTTGCGTTCCCCACAAACCCGCACGGTTCCTCTTTGCGTTCCCCCACGAACCCGCACGGTTCCTCTTTGCGTTCCCCCACGAACCCGAACGGTTCCTCTTTGCGTTCCCCCACGAACCCGCACGGTTCGTCTTTGCGTTCCCCCACGAACCCGCACCCTTGCTCTTTGCGTTCCCCCACGAACCCGCACGGTTCCTCTTTGCGTTCCCTCACGAACCCGCACGGTTCCTCTTTGCGTTCCCTCACGAACCCGCGCGGTTCCTCTTTGCGTTCCCCCACGAACCCGCACCCTTGCTCTTTGCGTTCCCCCACGAACCCGCACCCTTGCTGTTTGCGTTCCCCCACGAACCCGCACCCTTGCTGTTTGCGTTCCCCCACGAACCCGCACCCTTGCTCTTTGCGTTCCCCCACGAACCCGCACCCTTGCTCTTTGCGTTCCCCCACGAACCCGCACCCTTGCTCTTTGCGTTCCCCCACGAACCCGCACCATTGCTCTTTGCGTTCCCCCACGAACCCGCACCCTTGCTCTTTGCGTTCCCCCACGAACCCGCACCATTGCTCTTTGCGTTCCCCCACGAACCCGCACCCTTGCTCTTTGCGTTCCCCCACGAACCCGCACCATTGCTCTTTGCGTTCCCCCATGAACTCGCACCCTTGCTCTTTGCGTTCCCCAACGAACCCGCACCCTTGCTCTTTGCGTTCCCCCACGAACCCGCACCCTTGCTCTTTGCGTTCCCCCACGAACCCAAACGGTTCCTCTTTGCGTTCCCCCACGAACCCGCACCCTTGCTCTTTGCGTTCCTCCACGAACCCGCACCCTTGCTCTTTGCGTTCCTCCACGAACCCGCACCCTTGCTCTTTGCGTTCCCCCACGAACCCGCACCCTTGCTCTTTGCGTTCCCCCACGAACCCGCACCCTTGCTCTTTGCGTTCCCCCACGAACCCGCACCCTTGCTCCTTGCGTTCCCCCACGAACCCGCACCCTTGCTCTTTGCGTTCCCCCACGAACCCGCACGGTTCCTCTTTGCGTTCCCCCACGAAGCCGCACGGTTCCTCTTTGCGTTCCCCACGAACCCGCACGGTTGCTCTTTGCGTTCCCCCACGAACCTGCACAGTTGCTCCTTGCGTTCCCCCACGAACCCGCACGGTTCCTCTTTGCGTTCCCCCACGAACCCGCACTGTTGCTCCTTGCGTTCCCCCACGAACCCGCACCCTTGCTCTTTGCGTTCCCCCACGAACCCGCACGGTTCCTCTTTGCGTTCCCCCACGAACCCGCACCCTTGCTCTTTGCGTTCCCCCACGAACCCGCACCCTTGCTCTTTGCGTTCCCCCACGAACCCGCACCCTTGCTCTTTGCGTTCCCCCACGAACCCGCACCCTTGCTGTTTGCGTTCCCCCACGAACCCGCACCCTTGCTCTTTGCGTTCCCCCACGAACCCGCACCCTTGCTCTTTGCGTTCCCCCACGAACCCGCACCCTTGCTCTTTGCGTTCCCCACGAACCCGCACCCTTGCTCTTTGCGTTCCCCCACGAACCCGCACCCTTGCTCTTTGTGTTCCCCCACGAACCCGCACCCTTGCTCTTTGCGTTCCCCCACGAACCCGCACCCTTGCTCTTTGCGTTCCCCCACGAACCCGCACCCTTGCTCTTTGCGTTCCCCCACGAACCCGCACCCTTGCTCTTTGCGTTCCCCCACGAACCCGCACCCTTGCTCTTTGCGTTCCCCCACGAACCCGTACGGTTCCTCTCTGCGTTGCCCCACGAACCCGCACCATTCCTCTTTGCGTTCCCCCACGATGCCGCACGGTTCCTCTTTGCGTTCCCCCACGAAGCCGCACGGTTCCTCTTTGCGTTCCCCCACGAACCCGCACCCTTGCTCTTTGCGTTCCCCTACGAACCCGCACCCTTGCTCTTTGCGTTCCCCCACGAACCCGCACCCTTGCTCTTTGCGTTCCCCCACGAACCCGCACCCTTGCTCTTTGCGTTCCCCCACGAACCCGCACCCTTGCTCTTTGCGTTCCCCCACGAACCCGCACCCTTGCTCTTTGCGTTCCCGCACGAACCCGCACCCTTGCTCTTTGCGTTCCCCCACGAACCCGCACCCTTGCTCTTTGCGTTCCCCCACGAACCCGCACCCTAGCTCTTTGCGTTCCCCCACGAACCCGCACGGTTCCTCTTTGCGTTCTCCCACAAACCCGCACGGTTCCTCTTTGCGTTCCCCCACGAACCCGCACGGTTCCTCTTTGCGTTCCCCCACGAACCCGCACGGTTCCTCTTTGCGTTCCCCCACAAACCCGCACCCTTGCTCTTTGCGTTCCCCCACGAACCCGCACCCTTGCTCTTTGCGTTCCCCCACGAACCCGCACCCTTGCTCTTTGCGTTCCCCCACGAACCCGCACCCTTGCTCTTTGCGTTCCCCCACGAACCCGCACCCTTGCTCTTTGCGTTCCCCCACGAACCCGCACCCTTGCTCTTTGCGTTCCCGCACGAACCCGCACCCTTGCTCTTTGCGTTCCCCCACGAACCCGCACCCTTGCTCTTTGCGTTCCCCCACGAACCCGCACCCTAGCTCTTTGCGTTCCCCCACGAACCCGCACGGTTCCTCTTTGCGTTCTCCCACAAACCCGCACCCTTGCTCTTTGCGTTCCCCCACGAACCCGCACGGTTCCTCTTTGCGTTCCCCCACGAACCCGCACCCTTGCTCTTTGCGTTCCCCCACGAACCCGCACCCTTGCTCTTTGCGTTCCCCCACGAACCCGCACCCTTGCTCTTTGCGTTCCCCCACGAACCCGCACCCTTGCTCTTTGCGTTCCCCCACGAACCCGCACCCTTGCTCTTTGCGTTCCCCCACGAACCCGCACGGTTCCAGTTTACGTTCTCCCACGAACCCGCACCCTTGCTCTTTGCGTTCCCCCACGAACCCGCACCCTTGCTCTTTGCGTTCCCCCACGAACCCGCACCCTTGCTCTTTGCGTTCCCCCACGAACCCGCACCCTTGCTCTTTGCGTTCCCCCACGAACCCGCACCCTTGCTCTTTGCGTTCCCCCACGAACCCGCACCCTTGCTCTTTGCGTTCCCCACGAACCCGCACCCTTGCTCTTTGCGTTCCCCCACGAACCCGCACCCTTGCTCTTTGCGTTCCCCCACGAACCCGCACCCTTGCTCTTTGCGTTCCCCCACGAACCCGCACCCTTGCTCTTTGCGTTCCCCCACGAACCCGCACCCTTGCTCTTTGCGTTCCCCCACGAACCCGCACCCTTGCTCTTTGCGTTCCCCACGAACCCGCACGGTTCCTCTTTGCGTTCCCCCACCAACCCGCACCCTTGCTCTTTGCGTTCCCCCACGAACCCGCACCCTTGCTCTTTGCGTTCCCCCACGAACCCGCACCCTTGCTCTTTGCGTTCCCCCACGAACCCGCACCCTTGCTCTTGCGTTCCCCCACGAACCCGCACCCTTGCTCTTTGCGTTCCCGCACGAACCCGCACCCTTGCTCTTTGCGTTCCCCCACGAACCCGCACCCTTGCTCTTTGCGTTCCCCACGAACCCGCACC